>JAJLTP010000026.1:154355-206262 GCA_030568275.1 Lipomyces orientalis
CCCCAATCTTACGGCCAATGCGATTCTTTATTAACTATTCATACAAACATATGACGTCTTCATCTCTAGTTAAGATTGAATGCTTTAAATTTCTACGCAACATATAGAGACTATGCGACTCGTTCCGAGCCGCTCATCCGTACAGCAGTGCCGTACTTTTGTAGTCGTGTCAATAAAACATCGCCTTGCTTGATAAAAAGTTGGTACTGCGCATTCTTATTGTCTGGTCGGTTTGTCTCAATAATTCCTAAACATGTCAGAAGAATTCCGAGATATGTACTCAAATTGGAAGCGTTACCGTTGACACGATCAATTACGCAGTTGATTTTCTTTTGCGGAATGAACTTTGACAGATCACTGACCAATGTTAATCCAAGATAACTCAAGAACAGCATGATTCCAATATATTCAACGTACTTGTCTAGAAACTCGACACTGACACCGAATGCCTCGGCCATGCTCTTCAAACTGAGAGCGCGGTAAGACTCCAGAAGTTGGGAGTATCCCTTTCGACGCATTTCCTTAACATAGTACTTCGCATGTGGTGCTAAATATCGATTAACTTTAAGGTGGCTCTCATCCACCTCCACTAGTGCCTTGAAGAAGCTGGCGTAGTCACAAAGGTACAGGGAGTTCGTCATGGTGGCAAGCGGCTCAATTGAAGGCGTGCTGGACAGTAAGGAGAGAACTTCCGGGGAGTCAATAACTTTGGTCTTCAAAGGAACTCGACCAAGTGCCACTCCTGCGGTAAGCATGGCGTATTGAACGACTTCTTCGTAGGTACAGAGTTCAGTAGAGGTGAAAGTTGACAAGCTGTCCAATAGCAAGTCTGCGGCCTCCGAAAATTTCCGGATAGAAAGAGAGTATAGGCCGTCGTAAGTCTTCAGCCTATTTCGTCTGTCCCAGTCACCGCCTCGATCGATCAAGCTACGTAACTCATTAATTGATGGTCGCATTGCCACCGTCCATCGAAGGATCACTCACACTTTAACATTCTCCAGTTCGCGCCCAACAGCAGCCTTGTCATCAAAGAAAATTCCAACCCGAATAATCGTGAACAGTATATCAATCTTTGAACCCAATCCCGGAGTTAGATCGTATGCCTTCCGTAAAGTAAACGTCGCTTTGTCCTATACGTCACATATCCGTCAATAACACTCCCGCATAAGACGCACCCCAGTATAACAACTTCGATCAAGCTCACCTTATCACCAGCATCAGCCCAGAGCTCGCCAACCTTCACCCAGCCTTCAGCAATTTCCATCTCACCACCAGCCTGCTCAGCTTCAGCGATAGTCTTCTCTATCGCCTTCACGTCGTCGGAGATCTTGGCTGACATAGTCTTGTATTTGTCTTCGTCCCATGGTACTTGTGGGAGATCTAGTGAGGTGTGCAAGTAATAATACAATGGGGCTTTGTTCCCGTTCTCGATAGCTGTAATAAGGCGCTTCTGTGATTCCTCCTGGAGAGCTCGAGGAAGCGTGGGAGTCCGCAAGACGAAGATGTCTTGTGCTAACGATAGATCCGGAACTGATGCCATGTTTTGCTGACGGGCGACTGAAAACTGAATGTTCCTTCTAAATTACAAGTGTTGAAATAGATGGAGGTTGCCGGTGCACGAATCGATGATTCGATTTGGATACGTTGATCAAGTTATGGTATATTATTTTAGGGAATGAATTGTACGGTGTCACAATTGACACAAAGTGTCATCGTGACTCGCATCACAAGTTGTACAAGGTCTCAGTGAACCCTTGCACTCTAAAACACGTTAGACGTTTTCGTACACAAGGCACTGGGGAAATTTTTGTAGTAGGCTCCAATCTGATTGTCGCAAGACAAATGTCACAATTTTGATTGCAGTGCACTGTCGAGAGATTACCTGGGGCTAATACTACTCACAGCAGGAATTTTGTGACGCTGCCTTTGGTTGTCGGTAGTCCTCTAACTAATGATAGTTCTGCGGAGAACTATCGCGTCAGGGACATATCAACTGATCTATACTAGTCACCCACCTCAGTGAAGCTGCATAAATACAGTACCATGGTTATTGCTCCAGTGGACCTCCTCCAGGTTTTGCAAGCGGCGGTATTGCAGGATCCTGCCTCGGTAGCGACGCGACGGGCCGCCGAGGCGCAACTAAAGACGTGGGAGACTCATCATGGATTCTATTCCTTGCTACAGGTGTGTTTGTCTTTCCAACTATTACATTATACTACATATTGCTTTCGAGAAACTAAATGGATTTGAAGGACGCATTTTTGGACGCGTCACTGGCAACAGATATTCGGTGGATCAGCATTATCTACTTCAAGAACGGTATCGACAAGTACTGGCGCAAGTCCGCACCAAAGTGAGTTTGCAAATGCGTTGCCATGCTGTATTCTACCAGTGGGCTAATTTTCTGTAATTAGTGCTATTGCAAAGGATGAGAAAGTCCAAATTAGATCCAAAATCACACAGACCTTTGGGATCACGACTGTCCAGCTTGCCGCACAAAACGCGTTGGCTATAGCGCGTATTTCGAAGTTTGATTTTCCGGTTGAATGGCATGTGGCCATATGGAGTGTATGCGGATTATTAGCTAATACCTCACAGGCCTTCGTTGTTTTCGGATATGCTCGGACTAGCTAAGGAGGCACATGATGGTAACGACTTTGTTCGGCTGAAACAGATCCTTGTCGTCCTGAATCAAATTGTTAAGACGCTCTCTGGTGCTCGTTTTGGCAAGACACGTGTAGCATTGCAGCAGGCTACTCCGGATGTTGTCAGGTTCGTGGGCCAGTGGTATTTCGCGTTCACGCAGGAGTGGATGATGAGCTCCACCAACGCGTCGTCGAACCGTAGCACTACGGTACCGGAACAACTCGAACTCCGCGCAAACATCGGCTATCTTTCACTAAAGGTGTGTAGGCGGTTAGTGTCGGAAGGATACGAATTTGCAAACCGACACCAAGAAGCAAGCGAATTGTTCCAGGCGACTACTTTGCACTTAGCCGCGTTCATTGAGAAATACATGTCATACCCATCGGAAGTTCTGGAGAAGCATATACTGACATTGGGAAAATTATATCAAGACTTGTCCGAACGACAGCCTACGGCTTTCATTTTAATGCCGGGCTCTTTCAATTTAGTTCGATCATATCTTACAGTGTTACAGACACAGGCAGCTTTCTTTCATCAGCCGAACTTCCGGGCCCAGGAATTTTGGGAAAAGGTGCTGGTTCGGGGATTGCTGTTACTGCGGAAATGCACTAAGATGATCTTTGGAGATGGGACGGTTACAATCAAATGTATGTTATACCGGACTATTATCGAAATTGCCTGGAGGTCAGCTAACGTGGCTAGACCGTACACCCGAAGACCGAGAGGAGACTAAGTCAGCAGTGCGCCGTCTCAAAGAAGAGCTATGTACTGACTCGTTCGTTGTCGGCGTGCATGACATTTTGCTCTGGTCGTATTTGCGGTTACGACCGTCGGATCTCGAAAAGTGGGCGAACGAGCCAGAAGAATTCGTTTACGACGAAGTGCAGAATAGTTGGGAATACCAATTACGACCATGTTCTGAGAAAGTCTATGTCGACCTGCTTCTCAACTTTAAAGAACTTCTAAAGCCTCGCATTTTAGCAGCTTTTGAAGCCGCGACGGCGCAGAATGATACATCGGACGATGCGATTCTCGCTAGAGATGCGGTTTACTGTGCATTTAGCATTGGTTGCAATGCGCTATTCGAAGATGTGGATTTCGACAATATCTTCCTGCGGATATTCGCTCCTCAAGTTGCTAACGCCAGTTCAGATGTGCCATCTATGCATAGAATCATCCTTCGACGAATATCTTTGATCATCTCAAATTGGATTTCCGTGAAGTGTGGCGCTGACGTGCGAAAGGATGTTTACGAGGCTCTCGCTCGACAGCTTGACTCTAGTCTGCCCCTCCATGATACGGTTGTTCAATTGACTGCTGCCATGGCACTTAAGAGTGCAGTCGACGAGTGGGACTTTAAACTAGACGTGTTCCTACCGTATCTGGAGCTATTCCTCACCCGTCTGATCGACATGATGGCTAAAGTAGATATGATTGAAACGAAGCTGTCACTGCTGCAAGTGATATCTGTGATTGTGGAAATGGCTGAGATGCGTATCATCACGTTTGCAGACAAGATCGTTGCGTTACTACCGTCGCTCTGGGAACAGGCTGGCGACGAACATATTCTAAAAGGCGCAATTCTACAGACATTAACGAATTTGATACAGGCCACTGGCAAGCAGTCATATAAATTCCATCAACTCTACGTCCCGCTTATTTCCGGAATTGTTGATCCGAAGTCGGAACTTCATGTCTATCTTAACGAAGACGCTCTTTTGCTCTGGCAAACGTCAATCGCAAATGCGCCAAGTGCAACGCCCGAACTCTTGGGTCTGTTGCCGATTCTTATTCAGTCGCTTGACCAAGGGACTGACACTCTGCGTATGGAACTCGTCATCCTCGAAGGATACGTCTTACTAGCGCCTTCCTTCGTCGCTCAGCAATACGCGAAGGTGATTTTCAGCATTATGGCATCTTTCATTGGTGATCTCAAAATCGAGGCATGCCACACCGTCACACACATTATCGAGCTTTTCATCCAGTCACTACCTCTCCACGCATACATTAACGATCTTGTCGAGACTGGTCTCCTAGCTCGTATGACCGATTCTATATTTGACACTCACGAATCCGCGATCAACGTCACTCGCTATCTCACAATTTATGCACGACTTGCGCTCGCAGACGCTTCCGTTGTCGTCCGCTTCTGCGATGTGTACGGCGCCGAACGACGGGTCCCACCTAATGGCGGGAGTTCTTTAGGACCATTGCTAGACGTGTGGCTAGAAAAGGTCGAAAACATGGGGCATCCGCGAGTGCGCAAGCTAACTGCCATGGGCTTGGACGCTTTGATGAGCGGGCCCATGGGTCAGCATGAAGCAGTTCTAAGTCGACGAGACGCCATAACGAAGGTCAGGAATGAAATTTTGGCAGAGTTAGACGGCGATGAGGTTGATCTCAACATCGATACTTCTGTGAAGAATTTGATGTCGGGTGGGTACGGCTACGGTGTGTAGATAGAATAATGTAGATAGTTGTGAAAAAATAGGGTTGCATTGTATAGTTTGGTTAGCTTGTACAAATAGTTTGTATTCATTTTACGTGTGACAATATGGGCGTATGTTTCTTTCGACATTGGAAAATTTGCATGGAGGACAGAATGTAGCGGACGGAGTAATTGCATTTTGCCATTAACTATCTGACTTAATGAATAATGACTATACTTTTCCATTGACAGATTTATTAGGGTTTATGACTCCGTAAATACAGTCAAGTAACAAAGAATGTATCAATCCAACGGGACAGCCAATGACACTGATATAGCACAGTCTGTTCTTATAGGAGATTGAATGATTCGTTCTGCCCATCTGATTCAACCGCCATCTTTCTCAAAACGCAAACAGAACCGGTCTGCCACACATCTTTCTGATTCCGAGGAATCAAAAGTGCATGTTTCTGCAGATAGGGTGTTCAACTTTCTATGAAAAAAGGAAAAAAAAAAAAATAGTCAGCAACATAGAGCCGAAGAAATTTATAGCAGCCAAGCCGCACTGGGTTAGGGCAGGACTGGCACTTTCGTCGTAAAAAATATTTTGGCTGGATAGGGCATCAGCAATCGTTGGTACAGTGATCGGAATCTCACCAGCAGCTAGATCTCATACTTTTCGGCATTATCATAGCGACGAAGGTAGAAAATTTGTCGGTACTGGATCGTCATTCTATAGAATTTGGAGAAGATCTCATTGGTGGATCTCACTGGAAGCTTAGCGGACGACAAGTTGCGGCACGCCTATAGCATCCTAGATCGTTCAATTTTATTCAACAGATCTCCGCCGGGCGCCGTCGTTATCGCACGATTACTTGTCTACTACAACATACACAGGACATCATGAGCTTTCCATTACTATCCCGTGCTCTTTTAGGACGGTCAATGACTCGCACCACAATGTCGCTTGCGGCACGAACAACTGCTCCGCCAGTACCGCACATTGCTGCGTTAGCATTACCGATGACCACATTTAGAACGCTCAGTCGTCGTTCATATGCGTCTGACTCGACGGACAAGAAAGGTGGCAAAAGTCCTATTAAGCCGCGACCAAATCTGACGACCGAATCATTATTGTCGCAAGACATAGTGGACGCGATGGCAAACGAAGGCAAATCGACGAGCTCAAAGAAAAATGAAGAGCCCGCTGCGTCCTCGTCAGTGGAAAGTGGTCAGCCAGAGAAGTCAGAGGGCGAGAAGGCGGAGGGCGAGCAATCTTCTAGTGGAGCAAAGCCTGAATGGGCCGGTACAGCTAAACGCGCTGATTACCAGGCTGCGCGCGATGCTACCCGGACGCGACGTCTGTTGTGGTCATTCGCAACGGTCTTCTTTGTGGGCGGTGTCACAGTCGTTTACATGAGTCGAAACTGGAATGAAGACGAGTGGCATGCCCATCGTGATATCCCTAATGGCTACACACCTGGTCTGATGTTCAAACGTTTCAAGGCCAGATTCGACGGCGTTACGAGCTACTACGCCGGCCCTTCGATCGAGCCTGAACTACCGCCTTTGCCTAAAGACGACAATTATCAGCGATTTACACTAATTTTGGGTGTTGAGGACTTGCTGTTGCACTCGGAATGGACCCGCAAGGATGGTTGGAAGACATACAAGCGACCAGGTCTTGACTACTTCTTGATGTATCTCGCACAGTATTACGAAATTGTCCTCTTCTCTTCCGAATCTGCCAATTTTGCCGAGCGCATGGTTATGAAGTTAGATCCATATCACGCCTTTATGACGCACGCTCTTTTCAGAGAATCGACTTACTACATTGATGGCCAGATTGTGAAAGATATTTCAAACATCAACCGAGACCTCAGCAAAGTCATCATGATGGACGTCGATCCTGCCGCGTACTCAAAGCAGCCGCATAACGCTATTCCCGTCAAACGATGGAATGGTTCAAAGGACGACAAGGAGCTCGTTAAGCTTATCCCGCTCCTCGAGTATATTGCCAATAGCGACGTCAAGGATGTCAGAAAGGTTTTGCAGACGTTCGAAGGATCACAAGACTATGGCGAAGAATACGAGCGCCGAGAGCGTGAGTTCCGCAAGAAGGCGTACGAATTATGGGAGCAGCAGAAGGGCCGGACGGGTCTTTCGTCGTGGATTGCAAGGGTGTTCGGTATGCCGGTCCCACAGGCCGACAAGCCTATGATCGCGCAGGATTTCTACAGGCAAGAAGGAATTAAGAACTACGAGCGGATGCAGCAATTCATTAAGGAGAACGGCGAGAAGATTCTTGAGGAGGAGAAGCAGCGAGAACGTGAGTTCTTGGAGCGGCAGAATTTCACGCTTGGTAATGTCATCAAGGGGGTAAGCTATTTATTGGTCTAGGAATATGCGACGCGTGCTAATGTTCGTAGGTCGTTGATCCTCAAGCGCAGGCGGCTGCTGCTGCTCAGGCTGCCCAGGCTGCTGCTCCAGCTTCAAAGTAAATATTGCCGTGAGTGATGTATCGTTAAGACTTGGGTTATCGTGTACGTCTATATGTTTTATGGCTGAACACGAGCATCATGGTGTTTAGACCGAATACGCAATATTGGCTCATGTATTATATTGTATCTCCAAATATAAAAAGGCTTTCATATTGCTTTCATTATTACGGCAAGAAAACTCTATTACTGAACGATTACATACAATTCCAATGGCCAAGAAATTCATAAGCGAAGATCTCCTTCGCTACACACCTTACACTAATCTTGCCTACGCAGTAGTGTTCCACTGCACAGACGCACCGATCAAACTGGAAACCATGCCTGCAAGACCAACGACGGACTCGTCAATAGGCACTAACTGGAGACCCGACATTGGGATCGTGCTGTCGAGAAGATCAAGGACCAGCTGGGTGCTATTAGCGGCCTGTTCCGCTCTGACCTTCTTGATGGCCACAATATCCTTCTCGGCCTGCTTCGCGAGAGAAGCTTCACGATTGCTGAGGCCAATGTGTTTGTACACGGCACCGGAGATGCTGAAGACGATTCCTGCCAGCCAGAATTGGTAGTATAGTTTTTGAGCCAGTTCGGGATTCTTGAGAGTTACAAGTTTCGTGCCGTGGGCCTACCAACATGTTAGGCGGCCATGTTCCGCTACAACGAACCTGATACTTACAAAAATCAAAGTGTCGATAGTGAGATAGGCAGTGTACGCCAATTGCCTGCCGACGGCGGTATATCTCAAAACAGCGTCGCCAGTCTTATTGTCGTATGCAACAGCAGCAGCCTTCAAGTGTTGTAGCGGCTTGCCGATTCTCATAATCTTTCGGGCACTAGAGAACTGGGACATGAGCCCACGCCAGGCAACGAGTGTAGCCTTGTCGCCGCCTGTGCGGGCGAGATACGCGGCGTAGAACCGGGCAAAGTACTGGACCAGTCGCATCACCTTGTCACGACCGATTGTCGTGTCAAGGTAGCGCAGCAGATGCGCCGCGGTTGGATGATAGACGAGCGCGTCAGCAACCATTTTGGACAAGCGAGTAATTCTGTGGTGATCTTTTGCGGTCCGTGATGCAGTAAGGAAATAGTAAGGGGGAGAACAGTCTCGAGATGATGACGATGGCGGGGAAGCAAGGGTGGAGACAGGACGAAGGGAAGCACGTGCCGGAGTTTGGGTGCTAACCCCTGCCCCGTTGTTTCTGCCGGCTCACGTTCCGAGGACAACATGAAATATTCCTTCTTTGCTCCTTTAGGTGACTACTTAAATAGTATATCATATTTCGTACACGCACATTATATTCACTTGCCATATCATAGGCAACCGGCTGGGGTGTCAGAGCGACGCAAGGTCACGCATCATCGTCAGGTTATTCGCCGAGCTGACCAAGGTTTATGTTTTTTCAATGTGGACTCGCCCCGTGATTAGGTCAGTCGGTTTAATTTCGCGGAGATGGAACGTAGTACTTTATCCATTATCATCATCAGACAGCAGGTAAAGTTTGATAATATTACAGTATGGCAAAGACAAAGGTCTTACTTCGAAAACCACGACGCCAGGAATAATGCAAGTGCCAACGACTAGTCATCCCACTCTATTGCAGGGTTCACAGAGTCAGTCAATCTCATCAGTTGTGTGCAGATTTGAAGTCAAGACATCATGCTTCCCATAAAAATTATAATGGACATCCGAACTTGTGTAGAAATGTCGAAATCGCCCAGTCGCTTCACGGCATTGGATTCGTGCATGTATGATCCACGGTCTCGTCACGCTAGCGCTATGCCGTAAATGCAGATGACTTCGGACAGTCATACGTTCTGAATCTAATCTGGTCAGGTAATGGAGAGGGATTGCGAAAAAAAGAATAAAAGTGATTGTCCCTGACGAACCTTCGCGGAGCATTATGACGTAACGTTAGTTGCAGACTTAGCTACAGTAGCCAATTAAGGTGGGCCATTGAGTTTCGGAAACTCAGTAAACTCGGTAACGTTTTAGCAGCGCGAGCCTTGTCAGCGTGGATTCTATAGCTGTGTGCCATAGTGAGTAAAATCACTACCTTCAAGTTCTTGCATAATTTTCAAACTACATCGGACAGCGTAAATATATCTTAACTGTAGTCGTAGAAGTTCGCTTGCGATCAGAGTTTGGTACCGCATTGTGAGCTGCAGCAAAGGTGCATTAGCTGAGACATCTACAAACCTTATCTGCCATGCGAATTACAAGTAAGTCATCGACCTGAGCACCGTCCTCAACCCCGCCGCAACGTCTTTTTGTTTGTTTTCTGCGCTCATCTCGTTCTCCTGGTCGGATCCATTCTTCGCCCGACGACCCATTTTCGCACCACTCTCTCTTCACTGAGCCCATTGACAGCCAGCTTCATCGACTGCGGGAACATATCCTTGTGTTGTCTTGTGTCTGCGCGCGACGACGCGAGCGACTTGTCATTTTTCTGCGCGCAATGTCGGGCGTCGTGGTCTCCGCTCCTCCCGGAGTCCCGTCATACTCGGCTGTCCAGTCCCAGGCCCAGACTCACTCGCGACCGCGTTCCACCGAGACCATGCACAGTCAGTCAGTCATAACTACACGAGTCGTGCCACAGCACTCTCCTGCTGCCGTGTCCGCTCTTGCAGACAATATTTCCACTCTCTCGATTTCGCCGCGAACGCCGATCCCGCCACAGCTACAGCTCCGCAACCAGAATCAGCAGGGAACCACTGTCGCTGCGTCCTCAGCGTCCGCCGTGGTCAGAGCATCTACCGAGACGGACGAGCGCAGCAGTATGAATAACGACGTCATAATTCGCAATGGCTGGCTGCTGAAACGTGGAAAGCGATGGGTATTTACATTTTGTGTAGTGCCTGCACTCTTGGCATGCTAATTCTCATGAACATAGACGTGGGCTCGACGATGGTTTGTATTACGGCCAGCGCAATTGACTGTTTACAAAAACGACTCTGAATACAAGGCCGCCGATATTATTCCCATCAGTGATATCAACACGGCGGCGATTTTGTCGGATAAGTCCGATTCGAAGCGCAAGGGCCATTTCGCCATATTCACGCCAAGTAGGAATTATCATCTACAAGCGACTACTCCAGCGGAGGCAGAAGAGTGGGTCACAGATATCAAGATGGCTGTCAGACTGGCTGAGCAACAATCAGAATTTCTCCGCCGGCAATCCGCCGCAACGTTCCGAGCACCAAATTTTCAGGGATCGGCGGAAAATGTGAGGTCAAGTGAGAATTTAGCCGGCATAACACCATCTGTACCCCAACTTGCTGTAGTATCTGTGACGGCAGCGCCTAGTGACCAAACGGATGAAAACGCCGAGACAGGTGGACGCACCTCACTCAGTGATGATCATCAGCAACAACACCACAACCACAACCACCACCGCCAACATCATTCCTATGGCTCTCAACACGTTCATGGCCAATTGCTACACAATCAGCACCAGCATGAGCAGCACCAGCAGCATCATCCACGCCAACGGCTCGCCAGTCCAATCGAGAACGATCTTCCATTATCGCCAACGACAGTTGCTCACGATAACATGGCGGGGTCACGGTCGCCGGACCAAAGTATACATAACGGCAGTTCGTATGAATTTTCGGGCGCCGAAGACCTTGGATTCTCATCTGGTGCTTCCGAATACGGCGTCCCGATTTCTAGTGCCAATCTTGGCAATCCGTCTGACCTCCAGCTCATGTCTCCACCAGCCCCAGCCGGCCAGCCCCGCACGAGTACGAGCACAGCTGACAGCCATGTCGCTCATGATCTTGCACAGTTAGAAAAAGACCGTGTTTTGCAAAGCGGCTATCTTCTCCGTCTCGTCAGGCGATACAATCAATGGCGCAGGAAATGGGTCGTGCTCCGCAAAGGGAGTCTCGCGTTTTATAAATCCGAGGATGAGTACAAACCGCTCAAGATCATCCCTCTGGATCATATCATAGACGTAATGGAGATTGACCCAATGTCTCGGTCGAAGCAGTATTGCTTACAAGTTATTCTACCCGAAAAGCGCCTTCGTCTGTGTGCCGACACAGAAGAGGATCTTACGCGGTGGTTAGTCGCGATTAAGGCCGCCATGGTGAGGCATAAGAAGGAAAGGGAAAATAACGAACGTAAATAGCTACACGATGTCCCGCTTTTTTTTCACACATGGCGCACATAGGATGATTTTGAGGTTTTTGATGCCAGGGACTGTATCTTTAAAGCACATCATTGAAAAGCGTTTTTTTTTTTGGATGGTACTGTGTTGGAGCCCGGTTAAAATGGTCTATAATGATTACACGAATGTACAAGATCTATAATTAATGACATAATTAATGGCTTATTACGCTTGTCGAATTCAAAGACTTAGATGATTAGTCCGATTAATACATACCTATGTACATGTCTTGAAATGCCATTAATATGAGTAGTATACATAAAAGCACTGAAGCAGCAGATTATATCTTCCGCGATCGATATGCCCAGTACATCTTCCAAGGCAGAATCCA
Source organism: Lipomyces orientalis (assembly GCA_030568275.1). Taxonomy (NCBI): domain Eukaryota; kingdom Fungi; phylum Ascomycota; class Lipomycetes; order Lipomycetales; family Lipomycetaceae; genus Lipomyces; species Lipomyces orientalis. Next base: position 166,428 of record JAJLTP010000026.1, read on the forward strand.
GTCTTTGACCCTTAACTTTGGACTGAACAAGTCGAAATCAATCTTCTCCAGTTTTTCCAACCACATTCGAATCGGAATGGCGAACAACACTGGCGCAAACATCGCGTCATCAATGTTCTTGCGACCGCCTTGCTGACTGACGACTTCCTCGAGCATTGTCCGCGCTGTGATAAGTTGATCGTTCGCATGCGTGGCGACCTCGAACACAGCGTCGGCAAGTTTCCGACGAATTTCGGTATCACTGACATCGATTCGTCGCAACACATCTTCCTCGCGCACCGCGTGCCGGACCATAACATCAACCGGCAACAGCACCCGTCCACGACGCTCAATCATTCCCGGAAAATCTGACAAGACCTCGACAACGCCCATGGCCCGACCGATGTGCGAGCACACGTGTTCGGCCGCGACTGCCCGCACACTCGGCATGCTCTCGCCAAGCAAATACAGCATTGACGAGTACGCTGCCTCGCCATAGTCCGCCAATGCCGAGATGTTCGCGAACGGGGGGTCGCCGACGCGCGCCATTCGTGCGTCAACCATGCGCATGAAAAACCCGCGCGTATATGAATGCGTGCCGATCACTTCTGTGAGAAGTACCGCGACAGGTTCCGAAGGTGGCGTCTTGCCGGCAAAAATGTCCTGGATTGTTTGTTTCCAGAACTGGAGACGGAGACGTGCGGACGCCGCACTGGAGCCTGACGCCATTGAGATGCTTGCCGACGAGGTCAGCGGTGGGTGGCTGGCGTGTTTAAGCGCGGCTGAGAGTGACGAAAGCGCAATGTGTGCGTCTCGAGAAGGGCCCGGTACAAATGGCGTTATCAGTTTTGGCGACATGAAGCTGCTTTGAAGCATCGACGCGCAATATTGGTGCGCCCTCGATATCGATAGGCGGGACCCGTCGGATTGCGGACTTGATGATGTCGACGGCGAATCCAGCGGCTTCGGCGCCGGCTCTTGTACACGTGCAGTCTGCGTGTGCGTATGAGTATGCGAATGCGAATGCGAGCTGCCTTCATCGTGAGAATGTGAATGCGAGTGACTGGTGCGGATCGCACCCATTCGGCAACTATATCCTTGCTGCATTGCGCTCCTTCGGCAGATCGCCAGTGTGTGCACCGACATGTCGTTCTGCGACTCGCTCAACAGTGATCAGAATAATGTAGGCGAGCTGTTTGTGCTTTAGTGTGTGGATTTGACATGTCGGGACCAAGACATTTGGCGGTGCGGCGCGTTACCCGAAGCCGGGTAAGTATACTTGCTGTTGCATGTATACGTCACAGCAACGATTCGCGAGTAAATTGACAAGGAAAAAGGACAAGAAGTATAAGTCACGATAGTTAAAGACTGCAATGTCATAAGTTTTTAGGTATCTTAGCATGCGGAATTAGCGAGATCTTGAGACTTTGCATGCCGAATTAGAAGTACCAGCTGGCGGCGTGATTTCAAAATTTTGAAACCGAACTTCGCCGCTGGATTTTCAACTCTGATTTTGCTGGCAAGGTCTTACGTTGCAGGACCGTGTCTGTCAACCGTGTAATCTCAGCTGATCGCTCAACACACAATCGAAATGGGCATGCATGTGCGAACATCTCGAGCGCAAGGCGCAGTCCAGAAACTCCGAATGTATGCGAGGCTACAGAGTCAATCAAGCTGGTCGGTGCGACAACATCCTGTTGCGGACCAAGGCACTGGCAAACACGTGCCGCTCATGAATTGCAAAGATGGACGTCATGGCATGGCTGGTATGCATGGCAGCAGAAGGGCGATTAAGAGGAAGCTGGAGCCACCGTTCAAGCTGGCATCGCGAAGTAGTTCTACGCTGCCTTACGCGAAGTCTAATTCCGGGGCTGGACGCGATATTAAAGCGACTGCGGTCAATGTGGTGGACACCATGCAGTCATTCGTGAGTTCAGATAAGCCGGTCATTGAGCAAAATGAGGGCCACGGCGTACAAAGCGAAGCGAAGGCTAAGGAGTTGAAAAAGCTCCTCTCTCTGAAAAAGCTTCAGGATGCTAAAAGAGAGGAGAATATGGCCATAGTCCAAGAGACCAGACGGAAGAGGCTATCTGACCAACTGCAAATGGCGGCCCAGCAGGGACAGAAGAAAGATCCGGGATTTGAACGAGGTCAAGGTGATGGGGCATTACAGAAGCAGGCCGAGGCTAAGCGGTCGCCCTTGGCGGAGCTGTTTCATGGCTTGCAGAAAGCGGCAGAGGCTAGAGAGAGACAGCGGCAGAGGGCGGTGGATCTGAAAGCACGGAGGCTGCAAATGGAAGCGCAATCGCAGGTGCAGCCGAGTCTTGAGTCTGCGGATATTACGAAGATCGTTGAATCTGTTCCTGTATCTAAAGCATCGAAGTGGAAACAAGACAAAAACGCAGCCGTTGTTGCCCTTAGGCAAGAGCAAGCTCTGAAGAAGGAGAGAGTAGCTGCAGAGGCCAGATCGAGGAATCAGCAGAAGAAGGCAAGCGCGCAACACCGAGTTATCTCGAACATCCCCAACACCGAACTGCCCAAGTCTGGGTACGTGGACCTCGTGGACGAGCAGCGTGCATACCACTCCCGTCTGTCCTTACAAGAGGTGCAGCAGCGGCTACCACTTGGACATAAATTGATTAGAGTTCAGCTGGAGGATTCTAGGGGAAAAGGAAGCTTGATGGTAGTAAGAGTTATAAAGAAGAAGAACTCGGAATTGTCAGCCGCTGAGCGTGTCCAGTTGGTGGCTAAAGGGAAAGTATAGGTTGTTTGTAACTGCATAAGTGGATTATGACATTAGGTTGATATTTGGGAAATTTATTCCCCTGGCTTTTTGGGTAGTTACTCAAAACTGACATATAGAGGATTGTCCTATTCGGCGTATGGTTCACTTGAATGTCTGTATAGTTTTTATTTTTATTATAAGGTATTTTTTGTACCAGTGGAAGACTTAGTACAGAATATATATAAGATATTATTATGTTTCTACACTAGAAACCGAACGATTTGTGGAGCATGTTAGATTGTGCAATTTATGCGTGAGGTGGCAGAGTTGATGTCATTCGTTAGCCCCTGACAAGTTGTGAGGCTCGAGAACTTCAGGATGTTCATATTGCACAACTCCACGTCTGTATGCTCGGCCAGGTCAGCAGTGTCACGCAGTAGGCATGGGAATCACGATACATGACTTTCCCGACGAGATGATCGTCGGGGTGTTCTCTTGGCTCGGATCTCATTGCTTCCTGAACGTGTCCCAAGTCTGCTCGCGCTGGCGCGGGTTGACTCGGGTCGACCATATACTGGCGAAACATATTAGGAATCACTTATGCGAGACCCACCGAGAACGGGAATATCTGGATGTTATTCAACATGGGTATTTATTTTTCAGAATATTATCTTCGCTGCACTGTGGCTAATGCCTCTGCGTACAGCAGTACCAGAGTATCGTCAGACTCCGCGCCGAAACTTGCGACATGCGAAAGCTGGGTATATTTTCTCTATCTATACATGTTGCGACGAAAACTAGTGGCAATGGAACTATATCCGAAGTATCGTATCTACTGCAACGACATGACTCGAACTCACCCACACTTCGAGTGTTCTACTTTCTCAGCGGACGGATCACTCTATATCGCTGTGTATCGCGATCGGCGAACTTTGCCGACACCGCTGCGAATTATTCGTGTGTACAGTTTGGCCGGAAATATGCCAAGGCTGTCTCATTCGTTCGTATTCATAGCTGACACCGATCGCGCTGCGTCTGACGTTGTGGTATCTCGTGACGTTCAATCTCTCGCTATCGCATTCAACATCGGCTACGTTGAGGTGTATAAGCTCAGACTAGCGGGATACAAGTGCGAATTCTCCCAGCAGCCATCAAATCAATCCCCGTCATCTGCATCTCAGAACGATATGGGTTCGTCAATTTGCGAGAAGGTATATAGTAAGCAGTTTCCGTCTTCGATCCACTCGCTCGCCGTGTCTTCGGGTGCTGAAATGCTTGTTCTTGGCTGTCGCAGACTAGGCGGACTGACTATCATCAATCTGACGTCTGGTGCCGAGCTTGATGTGCCGCATTACCGCCTTGACCTTGAGATCGGGCTGCAGGCCAGAGATGAAGCGTTATGTCTACGCGGCTGGAACGAAACGATTGTCATGCGAAGTTTTTATGAAGAAGCGTGGAATGAAAAGGAGAATATATGGACTTACTTTGAAGAGGTTCTCAACAATATGGAATCGACGTGTGTGCAGCTGGAGGAAGCGGTCAGTTTGACCAGGAGGCATTTTTTTGTTGGGACCAAGATAATCAGAGAACCGGTGACACACTGGCAGATAAGACATGACGAAGACGATTGGGAAGCCATTGGCGCAATATATGAAAATGTCACTAACATCGAAACCGGAATAAACGCAAATGCTCAACATGCTGAAGTGGAAGCTACGGCCGAGTCTGATGGGATCGGGTCTGCTGCGCCATGGCCAGCTGCATCTACTCATGCCAATGGCTCTATAGCTGTAGATGGTCAGGCTGATGCTGCAGATGGAACCGACGACGCACAGAATGACTCTAGTGGGGATGACAGTGTAGCTGAGTTTGATATACCTATGGTGGAGACCCATGAAGTGCGTTTGTATTACATGCCAGACTACGACGAGGAAGACATTCCCACTGACGAAGCGCTACTACGAGACGCGGACGAAGAAGGCGTCAGGGCATTCAAAGTCCTCGACGAGTGCGATGGAGCCTATAGAGTTGTCTTGAATGACGACACTAACCGTCTACTAGTTGCACAGCCTGGTACTGTGCGGCTGTTTTCGCTGGGAGACGACCTTCTAAATGCTATCTCGTCTTATTGTCCTGCTAGGACGCATAACGAGAATCTTTCTGTAATGAATCGATGCATGAATCTCATTATTGAAAAGGACCTCAAAGATCACAGGGCGCCCATGATGGGTAGACAGTTTCGGATCAATATGTTTGACAAGCCAGTAATTGACATGTGCTTTATGGATTCATCCGGTATAGTCGTGGAATACCCCGACGAGATTGTGGTGTACGAACTGTCACCAGTCCCAAGACCGTGCATTAATTTAAGAATGACTCTAATCGGTGAAATCAAGGCGGAACTCTAGTGTATTGCTTACTTTGGGACCTTAATTGGCGTTGGTTGGGAATCAGGACAGCGGGATGTAAATTATGCCACCGATAATACTGTTTAGATAAGACGTGTGATATAGTTAATGCTTGTTTGGAATTCGTTGTAAGATTTTCCACACCCATATGCGATAAAATTTTGCACCCTATTATGTACACTAAAATACAATTTCCTTACGGTCTATTGCGCTTCTCTTTTTTGAAGTTTCTCACGTTCTTTCTGGACTTGGACTCTTCGTCATTCACTTCGCGCTTCCGCTTCCCAATATTTGGTTTTCCGATTGCCTTTCCGCCACTCTTTCCCTTCTTGCCAGCCTTGCTGAATGCAACCACTGGCTTTTCTTTTTCTCCCTTTATCGCACCTCCTTCTTCCTCACTCTTCTTGGTGGCGTTATTTCTGGCCCTGGCTTCTCTTGCTTGACGACGCTTTACGACCTCGATATTTTCGATCGCAAATTCGACGACGAGACGGCGCTTGCGAAGGTCCTCCGAATTTTTGATCATATCGCCTGTCTTGCCTTTCTTCGACTTGGATTTACCTTCATTCTGAGCCCCAGCTACTTCCGCGTCCGCTTTCGCAAACTCTTGTTGTAGCTGCACCAGATCCTTCGGTCCAATTTCTCTAGCGTTGAGCCATCTTAAACCCATCAATGCCAATCGATGCGATGCGTACTCAATGAATCCGTAGCCTCGAGATCGCCCCGTTCCAGTCTTATTGTCCTCGGAAATGATCTTGACTTGCTTCACGACACCATACTTCTTCTTGCGCGATTTGATATCGCGCTCCTCGTCGTAAGAATGCGACCGTTCAAGTTCTTCCTTGCTAAGCGATTGACGAGTCCCAGCTTGCACTTCCTCGGCAAAGGCGACGATTGCGCGACGAGCGAGTAGTTTAAGTTGCGTGGCTGTCATGCTTCGAGGAATATTCCTTACAGCGAGACGTGTGAGACTGAGATGGAGGGACGGATTCGAGCGTAGTTGCTGGCGACGAACGGCGAGCGATTGCTGTCGAATATCCATGTCGGTCTTAGATATGAGCTGACCGAGAGTGGAATCAGGAGCGATACGGCCTTCGTTAAGGAGAAACAGGTGGCGCTTGTCTTTCTTACCGGCTGAACCTTTTTCAGCTGCAGAGAGTCGCTTTAGAGCACTTTCTTCAGCAAGCTTCCCGGCTTTCGTGCGGTCAACAGCCGCAGTGATGGACAAAATTCGGTTATCCAAAACATATCGTCGGTCGACATCGTCCACAATCAGAATGGATGATTCAGAAACTTGCTTTGGCGCGTCGGCAAGGCAAGCTAGGTGAGTTTGCTTATCTTTGAAACAAACGAAGCCAGTACCTCGGGGCTGATGGGTTTCCTTGTCCTCGACTGGGAGTGCGTAACGGACTGGCCCAAAGTTTGCTGCGAAGTGCTCCTGTAGTAACTCTGATGTGGTCGCATATGAGAGATTTCGGATAAATACTGTTGTGTCGGTATTGGTGTCATTCACCTTTCTGACAGCACCCGACTTCCTCGACGCCCGGTTGATGGATTTATCGCCGCCATCCTCATCGCCGGCTTCGCCTTTGTCATTGTCGTCAATGTCATCGCCATCGTCCTCTCCGCCGTCGTCCTCATCCTCATCCTCATCGTCAAGGTCGTCATCGTCCTTGTCATCGTCCTCGTCCTCTTCTTCCTCTTCCTCTACTTCTTCGTCGTCTTCATCTTCATCATGTTCGGCACCGTCGTCCTCGGACTTAACCAGGGCCGCATCGATCGTGTCAGATCTATTCGAGAGATGATCCTCGTCTCCAGAGTTGGCAGAATCTTCATCTTCATCCTTGATGCTGACGTCGCTGTCGCTTTCCTCCTCTTCTGATTCCTCGCTCGCACTCTTCTCATCATCAGAAATCTCAAGTCGTTCCTTACCAAGCTCAAGACCACTCTCAAGATGCTGTTGCCACGTATCTTTCTCAACCGCGTAGTCGACGGCCACGGGCCGGCCGTCAATCTTCATCCCATTTGCCTCTTTAATAGCACGCTCGGCTGAGGTCCGTTTCCTCATAGTAACAAACGCAAACCCTGACATGCGACCACCTTTCTTTCTCGGGATCAATGCTTCCGTAACTTTTCCATACCGGCTGAAGAGCTTCGTCAATTCTTCCGGATCTCGCACAGACCAGGGCAGATTTCGAATAATCAGACGTGGCCGTCTTTTCAACTTCTCGCCCTCAGTAGCTGTAATATCCCCGTTCGCAGCTTCAACATTGGTACCCTCGCCTCGTCCACCTCGATGTCGTCGCTTCGCGAGATCGACTCGCAAAGTGCGTCCTTCAAATTTCAACGTGCGAGATTCTTCAATCGCTTTCTTCGCATCGGACACGAGTCCAAACGTCACAAAGCCAAAACCTTTCGACTGTTTTGTCTCGCGGTCCGTAACGACCACACTGTGTTTGACAGGGCATATCTGCGAGAAAAAGTCCGAGAGCGAATCTGATGTCGCCGAGAAGGGTAGGGATCGAACGAAGAGCGTGGTGTTCTCCATGGCGTCAGGCATTGCCGGGCCTGTTGCATTGGGTTCTTCCTTCACCATTGAATTTTCTGTTAAGAACCAAGTCCAAAGAACAAGTGAGAGACCAATAACAATACCTTGACAGTATTATTAAGACGATGAGCCGGACGGCGATATCTCCAAACAGTAGTAAATTTTTCGCGGTTTGGGAGTTTAAAGTTTTGTAGTTCTTCTTCTTGCACAGGGTTGGGTACGCCATGCGATAGTGTGCGAGAATGATCTAAACTCCAATTGACAAGTATAATTATACAAATTAACAAAAATCCACACAAAATATTGTACAAATTAAGAACCGTGCGCATTGCGTAGCCTTGCAAGCTCTGCCATTACGCCAGAAAATGATGCAGGAATTTCCTCGTTTTCTCTATGCTCTGTCCGGCGACTATTTGCGCTGGAAGATTCGTCTGCTGCACTCAATGTGTCATCGTCGGTCTTTGCGGTCTCCATGGCGTTATTACTAGGTAGTACAGGACGAGCAGGTAGCTTGCCTTTATTTGCGCTGGACTTTTGTTGGAAAGATTTTGAAACTCTACTAGTAACCGTTCTCCGCACAACAAACGGCTCTGTAATCGCCAACCGAAACCTTCGAACCTGGTAGATGTATCAGCGTCTGACTAAGCTCTGCCTAATACTAATTAATAGCGGATACCTTGGCATCACCCCAGCCTCCGATATTCGATACCGTTCGCCCTCCGTCATTCACAGCATTCTTCAAGCTGCCAAACGTACTTATCAAACTTGCCGCATCGTTCTTGTTCACCCCACGGATGGAGGTCAACGCATCTACTATGCGAACTGAATAATCTTCCTTTTGGGACGCTTGAATTGCTGTTGGTGGTGCTGACTTTAGAGCCCCAAAAAGTGATATATAGTGGCCTGCTTCTTGCGCGCTAAACCATAGACATGTAAGTTTGGATCGAAGTATCAAGAGACCGAGAACCAACCTCCACGATAGGATAACTACTAAATTGTTAACCACGCCAGTCTTTGTTAGCTCCTTGATCGACTCTGCGTGATTTTCCTGATATCTCATTACCAAAAGTGTATCACATTTCGTTGCATACATTGTACTTACAATGTCGACTACTACTAAGAGTATTCGCACACGATAGTTCTTGGCCATCTTAGTGATTCTGTTGTAGATGTATTCTGGATGCAAGCCTATTCTGCTATAAGTGTATATCTCACAGGACCGTCAAAAAATAGACGCACGATGATATTTGAGACTAAAAGTTCTACATTAGCAATACTCTTCTGCAACGTTGTGCATGTTTTGCGGGTTACCTGAGAAATAGTACAGCAATAGCCGGATCAACCATATAGTCCGGCACAATATCACCGTATTCCCATGGTACGTTTCTAATATAATTCAGTACCGGGTTCCCTTTCTATTCCTTCAATTAGCTCGTTACGCTTTGATTCTGTCGACAACCGCCTACCTGACGCGGACTGACTACTATAGTCCCGAGTGAGCTTGAAGCATTGGCTATCTTCCGAGGCACAGGCTGCTGTAGGGCGGCCGCCCGCCCTGATGGATTCCTATTTTGACCAGCTTGTGATAATGGCTGTGCCGCAGCTGCGGTTGGTGCTGTCGCTGGAAGTCCCGATGCTGAAGCGGGCGGTCGGAATAAGGTCGGCTGAGCTGTAACACTCGTCTGCTTTGCTTGTTGTTCGATGCGGTCCAATGCCTGTAAATCTATATCGTCGAATGAGAAGTCGTCCATCTTCAGTAAACTACTTCCGCAATTGCCCCCGATAAATAGTCAATAGATCGTCATTGCGAAATGATGATTGTGCCCGGGCAATCATTAATTAGCGCCACACGTGTGCACGTGCCGCTGGTTGCCGTGGTAACAACATTTGTTTCGTACATCCTGGTTTGTTGAAACCGCTCAATGCAGTCTTCCTCCGAGCGACATACTCTGCCCTCTCCCTCACCGTTTCTAGAACACACCATCATGATCTGTCTCAGACACAGATCACATGCGGCGTTATAAGGACATACTGTAATTTGGCGATTTGACTATGGCGGAACCGCGGATGAGTTGCATGTCGAAAGACGAAATACGTAAGTGCTAGAGTATAACGCATGACTAACGTTGGGTCAGCAATACACTCATACTGATCATAATACTGTTGTGTAGGACGTTATTTGTTTCAATTAGAGAGCCAAGCCTCTGCAGCTCTAGCTAATCATAATCCAAGTCACTACAACAATGTGCTCCTTCACAAAAGTTCGTCGAGATCTCTAGGCAAGAAATCGCTTACCGACGGTCCTTGGGGAGAAACCTCTACCCGACGAATGTTTGGAAAGGAGCAAAATGAGAGCACTAATTGCGAGCGCCACGGAAATTCAAATGATGGATTGGCTTGCGAGTCCCTGGAAGATCATATGAGCATGCGACTATCAAGTCCGTCAATTCAAGCGCATACTCGAGCCAGGAGTGCACCTAATGATACTGATAGCACATACAGTAGTCGTCGCGGCAGTAGCGAATATGAGCAGCATTATAATCCTCCACCGCCACCGGAACTTTTGACCAAAAAGCCGCTGCCAGTTGTATATTTCCCGCGAGATCATCCCTTCTATCAAGGCGAGCCGCCCAACGCAGCATTCTCAAATCTGGATCCGAGAATCAACAATCCTTCGAATAAGAATATTTGTGCTCAATGCCACAAGTCGTTATCGTCTACTAAGACTATTCTAAAGGCAATGGGTAACAAGTATCACCCTCAGTGTTTTCAATGCAGTCATTGTTCGCTATCATTGGAGCATGCCGCATTTTATCCACGTGGGGGCAAGGTCTACTGTCATCTTGATTACCATGAATTATTTTCCCCGAGATGCAAGAATTGCCAGACTCCAATCGAAGATGAGGTCATTACGGCCATGGGCGCGACATATCATGTCGGTCATTTTTTTTGCGCTGGCTGCAGCACGGTACGGGATACTATAGGCTGAGTCCATTTACTGCAGAACTAACATGTCAAAGCCATTTTCGTCAACAGAGTCTTATCACGCCCGCGATAACTACGCCTGGTGCCATAATTGTTTTATGAACAGGTATTCTACTAAGTGCTGGAAGTGTGACAAAACCATACCGGAAGGAGACGTGATTATTAAGGTGCTTGGAAGGGACTGGTGCTCAACGTGCTTCAGTTGTGAGGTAGGTATATGTATATACGTGATTGCCCAAGAGTATGTGTTTAATCTTGTAGTACAGGAATGCACCACACCGTTTGGCGATGATGGATTCATCTTACGAGATGATGGAACTCTTGTTTGCGTAGCATGTGAAGAGAAGCATTTAAAGCGCTATGTCTACAGCCTGTAGTTCGACATTTAGACTTGCATTACTTTTTATTTTATTTTTTTTTGCATACTAAGTCCAGAAGGAGTTCTGCGGTTCATGTTTGGGGATATTTTGCAGTTTTTTTTTCTGTTTGGTAACGTGGTATACGTCCAAGTTTATGAGTAGAAATGTCCATGAATGTGTCCACAGAGTCTACGTACCAATGCAAGTAGGACAAGGAATAATGAGAAGATTTTTCGAATGTCCAAAATGCTGCAATATCTTAGGTCCTGTAGTCTCGTACTATTAGGACAGTCAACGCCAAACAGATGAAGTGAACCGGGTTGCCAGGATGCGCGGATCTAGAACGACCAGTGCTGACCTTCCTGCAAATCACTGACAGATTGCCGGATTGCCAGCACAAAAGTCCATGCATCGCATGCAGAACTCAATTGTTGTCTCTGGAATTTTATTATGCTGTATGTGGCCGGACCATCCTTTCTAAGGCTTTGCAGTGGTAGTGCAACGCCGACCCTCGCTTGCGACGACCCTTAGATTCCAGGACCGCAATCTGCGGGTTTGGGCAATTCTTCCAGTCAGCTTCGGACACACATAGTCTAGCTTCGAATTCTCATTGCCTATCAAGGGCAAACATTTATGCGCCATCTATGATCTGTCATGCGTATGTCAGTAATAAAGGATGCGTCACGAGCATTCTTCATAGATAACTATCTCCGAAAAGGTCTACCATGCCTTTTCCAAGGCACCTTTTCGAACCTTCCAGCGATCTCGAAATGGATGACGACACCAGACACTACCGGCAATGCAGTGCTAAATTTACCATACTTCCTCTCTCTAATTGACGCGAGTGGAAAGGATCCATTAGTTGACGTGGAGAGTGGACGGTTTAACCCCGGTTTGGAAGCCATCTCGTCGACGCCCACCAGTCCCGACGGCCCAAATCGTTTTTTCCGCACTCAGATTCCATTATCGTTGTTTCTAAGGTTACATTCAATGAAAGATGTTCCTAAGGAATACGCAAGTCTATATCTGGCCCAAACTCCGTTGTTAAGTGGCTTGCCAGCACTGTCGCAGGATCTTGTGCCTCTTCCTGACTATCTGCCAGATTCGCCCCATATATATGGGTCTAGTGCGTGGATTGGCACGAACACTTTCACACCGCGACACTTTGATCCGAACGAGAACTTATATGTGATGGTTGGAGGCAGAAAGAAAGTTGTACTGTGGGAACCATCTGTTTTAGGCGAAGGGCAGAGAAAGCGAAGAGGGGGATTGGGCAATAATAATTTCAGCCCTCCTGCAGATGGCGATACTCCGTGGGACGAAGTCGTGATCAATCCCGGAGATGGACTTTACATACCGGAGCGATGGTGGCATGAAGTGGAGAGTGTAGGGACAGGAGTATCCGCCAGCGTGAGTAATCCATTCCGCCACCACAAATCTTAACGAAGATTCTAACCAGTTTTTGACAGGTGAATTGGTGGTTTCGCGAACCGCGAAGTAGTCAGTCATAATAAAGTATGCCGGACTAGATGCATTCCACTTGTTGCATATTGTATAATGCAGGATTTCACGACTGACCATGACAAACGTCTGGCCCAAAGAGGATCACAACGCGCATGTTGCAATCTGAATTCCTCTATCCTGCGCGGTAGTACTGCATCGTATCCAGTTTGCTGTACATCACTTGGTTTACTGAGGATTAGAGTGATTAGTTTAGTTTTGCAAACAATCTTGCTGTAGTCGACACTGACGCTGAGTAATATGGCTTGTTTCCCGTTCCTACATAGAACGAAGTTGAAACAAGGCAGCGGACTGTACTGCACCATAGGGCATAGAAGAAGAAAATATTGTCACGGCAAACTATCCTGCACAGGTCGGCCCCCCGTACATGCTGCTGCTCAACTCCATTAAGGTCGCGAAGCCATGGGAGAAATGGTGAGCCAAAATAAAGCAGAATGTGACCAATAACTATGAAATGAAATTCCATTCCGTTGTTATTGGATACTTTTGCAAATCTATCTTACGAAGAAACCCATACTTGAGATTTCATTTCTTGACAAATATGTTCACGAATCAGATGATGGTGAAGGCGTCATACGCTCTATGCATGACGACGCACTATGCCTTTGTCATCACGCACGCCACAGGTCAACGCCACACGGTCACCTCCCATCACGACCAAACCCTGCTTCGAGACAAAATATCTAGATGCGACAGAGTAGTGCTCAAAGTATTCACAATATCAGATCTCAGCAATTTTTACATCAGTGACAAGCCCGTACGAGGTGTACGCCACTACGCACACAGCTCACGCACACCGAAATGCCGCGCGTCAAAACCCTTCGCACGAAGAAACCGCCAGAAGGCTTTGCTGAGATCGAAGACACACTTCTCGACTTTGCCAATAGGCTCAAAGACATCGAAACCGCCTCTCACGAGGGCAAGCGCAAAAACGAATCCCTGTGGCCCGTGTTCCAAATCACGCATCAGCGGTCGCGGTATATTTACGACTTGTATTACACTCGCGAGGCGATCTCGTCGGAACTGTATCAGTGGCTTTTGAAGCAAGGATATGCGGACGGGAACTTAATTGCAAAGTGGAAGAAGCAAGGATATGAAAAGTTATGCTGCTTAAAGTGCATTCAAGCTAAGGAGAATACGTTTAATGCTACGTGCATTTGTCGGGTGCCGAAGAGCAAATTGGATAAAGACAAAGTCGTCGAGTGCGTTACTTGCGGATGCAGAGGGTGCGCGAGCTCGGATTAGAAAGCCGTCAGGTGGATGTGTACGATATGTGGGATGAGAAATGAAACATGTAGATATACGGCATTTGGGTGTGTTACTGAGCTTTTGTACTTGTACATCTATTGTTGCGTTATTTGTGTATATGGCATCTAGAATCCAGAAAGTTATTCATATAACCATGATTGATATTATAATACACCTAGTAATACAAGCTATGAAAAAGTGACTATATCAACATCGCATTTAGAAAGACCATCATATTTCACTGGTCTCATCTCACTTAAAATTTCAAATAAAAACCATACTAATACACCATATACACGAAGCGAAATTGCGTAAATGAAACTCAAAGGCTATTCGAAATTGCAACATGAAGGGTCATTTAAACTCCGTCAACAAAATTAATCACAGTAACTATTAAAAAATATGAAGGAAGTCCAAAAAAAAAAAAAAAAAAAAAAAAAATTAGAAAAACCATCCTCTATCCGATACACCTGTGTTTCGCCAGTATCATCCATTTTTACCCTCCCAGATACGCACACTAGAACGTCATATTTCGAAACAATGGCTGTGGTCTTACGTCAGATGCATCAGCCTCTTCAGCGATGACACGCCGAGAACCGTCTTCACTGGTATCTACCGTCTCAATCTGATCTGCCTCGTGCATCTCTAGCTTTTGGCGGTTGATCATCATAGCTCGCTTGACGACCTGGCAAACGTCGACACCGAAGACGTTTGCCACAGATCCGTCGCCTGTGCGCTTATTCACCGCCCCGTTGCCTCGTCTCTCGATGCTGCTTTCTAACGGCCAGAAATCATCAAAATAGAGCTGCGTTCGTTCCATTTTGGACCGCTTGTCAGGAGATCCGAAGCAAGCACGCGATATCTCGTCATCCTCGTCTGTCAACACGATCGGACCAGATCCTGACGTGGTTGATGTGCCACACTCGTCAAATTGAAGTGACTGGGCCAGTAACTTCCTCTGCGGCGAAAGAAATTGCTGGTGTTGACGTATGTATATTGGTGATCCAAATGGAGATGAAACTTGTGTTAACCCGGTCTGTTCTCGCAGGGGCGAGAATGAATGTGCCAGACCGTCGAGTGCAGAATGGGGCCGCGGCGGCGACTGCTGCACAAGGGTATGATGAAGATGGAGCTGTCCGTGTTCGCGATTCGGAGATGAGCCGATGAAATAGTACGTAGTATCATCGTCCTGATCCGGTTGCAGATGGGGAACATTTGAATTGAACAGTCGCGCTTCTGCACGGTTACTCCTAGATGATGGATCCGCCGACTCCGACTCGTTTTCTCCGGCGTAAACTGAGCCAGGGGACACGTCATGGCTGTCAGGATTTGACCGGTTGTCGCTGTACTCATCGTCATCGTCCTCGTCTGTATCAGCTGACGAGTAATGCGTTTTACTGTCAACTGAAAGCGGGAAAGTGGATACGATAGGATAAGAAGGTACTGGCATCTGGGCATAAATCGACACTGCCTGATTTTGGTGCTTAGCCATCGATGCTGCGTCGCTGGACTTTCTTCGAGATGCGGTGGTATTTGGCTTCTTCTTTATGAACGACGACGCCGGTAGCAATGACGGGTGGGAAACTGAATTGACGGGAGTAAGTGGCACCATAGACGCGGGTGACGAAGATGACGTAAATGACAATCCTGGAACTGCCTGTGACGTTGTCGAGATCGTGGAAGACACCGCTACTCTAAAGGCCGGTCTTAGCGGGGTCGCAAAGTCACAATGTGACGCGTCATTTTGAATGCTCTTGTCATCTCGCGCACGCTTTACTAGTATTTCCGGTGATGACCATGGCGTGTCATCATCTACTGCGGACGCGGGCGCCCGTTTATGTGACCGACGTACAGATTCGTTGGACGGCAGTGCCATGCGCCTGGGCAGTTCCTGTGATAGCTGAAGCGGAGATGGCGTGGCAGAGCCCCGCGACATCTGCTCAGTTGGCTTCGACGACGCTGCCTTTGTCAGAGTCGGCGAGGAAGACGAGTCAGGACCATCAGCGGACCTCGACGTGGCTGGGGTTGACGACACTTTCTGATTGCCACTGTTGCCAGAATTACTTTTCCTCGGGCGTCCTTTCATAAATAAGTACTCACACCCTGGTTCCACTATCCAATAATTTCCTTTTCCTGGATCATCCTTTGGTCGCTCCTGCTTCGAAAAGGCCTTATTCAAGGACAAATTATGCCTGATCGAATTCTGCCAACCCGCGTCACACTTTCTGTACCACGCAAAAGTGTCGTTTATCCACTTGTAGATTTGAGACAGTGTGAGCCGACGGTTCGGCGCCCGCAAAATCGCCATGCCGATAAGCGTCGCGTACGAATAAGGCGGCTTTTCTCCATCGTCGTAAACGGGTGGCATGAGATAAGGAGGAGGAATCTCGCTTGACGGGTTTTGCGCGTCGGGAGAGACATTTTCTTTTGATGACGAGGACGCGGAGTTGTACGTGGACGCCGCCAGCGTAGCGAGCGTCGGCGAGGAGAATATATGCTGTGCAGCCGCAGCAGTCGACGACAGTTGACGGGTCCCGACGGAAGACTGAGCTGCTGTGGACGTCTGTCGTTTGACGGGTGATACAGAGGAGTTAAAGGTCGAGCTGGACGCGTTCTGCGACGCGTTTTGTCCGGCAGACAGCGGGCGCGATTGCGCGATATTGACGGCAATGGATGTCAGTGGGGGCGGAGGCAGATGAACGGACGAAAGAGAACGCATCATGTTCTGGCTGGAGGGCTGGTCGGGAGCGCGGAGAGTGACTGGAGCAGATGGAACGGTGGCCGACCGGCGCGCGAGCTTTGAGGGCGACCGCGCCGACAGCTGCTGCGCTGGAAGCGGAGCAGAAGCCGACGGCAGCATTTCTGAGACGCGCGAGCTAGCTGTAGCGTCGACGCGGGCGGGATCACGACTGGGTGAACGCGATGAAGGTAGAGTGGACTGGGAGTAGTGGAGTGGGAATCAGCGCGAGAAAAGGAATGGAATACATGCGGAATGTGCGGGAGACGGAGCGGGTCGAGCCTAAGTGGGCGATCTCAGATCCCCGTCGGCACGTCCCAACGGTCGTCACAATAACACCAAACCCGGCACTCTGTCAACATCGCCTCACGCCAACGCGTCGCGCCCGAGCCGCGTCCACCCCGACCGCCTCAAATCACCGCACCCAGATGAGGTCAAACGCGTATGTTATACAATTAAGGGGCTCATTAGTCTTTGCTAGAGGTCGATAACTAAGGCATGCAATGTCGGATCTCACATGCCTCAATTGCTACTTGATTCGACGATAATTGGCTTGGAGAAATTGGCACCACGGTGCCGAAAACTAGCACATGATGTGCAGATGTCTGGGATTCTGCTACAATTTGTCAACTACGTGAGCGCATCAGCGCAATCGCGATCGACGTGGCTCATGAACCTGTGTCACTCGGGATCGTCCTAGTGGATTCCCTGTAAAGCCAGATTGTGGCCGCGGACGCGGGTGTGCGCTTCATCGTCGACATGCCACATTCTTCCCGCAGCCACCTCATGAAGTCGCTCCCGGTCACTTGTAACACGCTCTCATTACACAAACTATGGCGTAGACCATGCCGGATACACGTGTCCAGCCATGAGCTTCGAGCCTTAACCACTTCGCCATATTGTCTGCGTAAGGCGCAGCCCTTTGGCTAACAATAGAACCGCATGAATGTGCTCGCCAGGCAGAATATGAACATGCCGGTCCAGTTGCGGCTGGCACTTGGAATGTTTTGCATACAGTCACGTGTTAGAAGGGCTGCGACGCGATTTGACGCGTCGTATCTTACAGTAGCAACAAATCAACAAAATCATACATCGCGATAGTTCCCGTCTTCAGCTTACCAAGGATTTCTCCTTAGCCTACATTAAGCTACAGGAGCATTCAACTAGTTAGAGCTAATACATAATAAGAACGCCGAAATAACCCGAAAATTTACAACTACACTACATCGCGATCTATAACATAACAATCCACAGTAATAGCTTTATCGTCGTACTTGAAATCCAGATAGCCACATCATTTGCGTGCTTACACTCCAGATCGGTAAATATTAGCGCGCTGGTGACGGAATTGGATTGAGTCACGACGCTCCAGGACCATTAACGCCTTGTCAAGTGCATGCTGCGTGTATCCTTTCTGTACAAAGTTAGAACAATATCTAGTTAAACATCCTAAGGTCAAATGTACTAACACCAGTGACGAATTCCCGAACCAGCGTCTGGTACGACGTACTCCATCCAATCGGCAATCTTCTCTTCAACTCGGCCTCGATCTTGTTGACCTCCTCAACCAGTTCCTGTCTCGATCCAGCGCCCTGCCCAACAGCATCCATAGTCGACGCCAAAAAGAGTCGCTGCGCCTCATCGACGTGTTCCTCCCTTGCAACAGGCGACAGCTGGAGCTTAGCCAGCGACTCCGCAATGCGGATGATAGCTTCGAGCTGACGAACAGTGATGGGAATACTGGACCGCTCGTTCGCGTCTTGTTCGACCTGCTGCACCTGCTTCCTGATGCCAACAAAGTGACTCGACAGTTTCTCTGCTGCCTCAGGAGACAATCGTGGCGCGCATCGCGCTTTGCAGTACGCGATATACCGCCTCATCTTCTCAATTGGAATCTCGCCCGCCTGTTCTTGCTCCGTACCCGTTGTCTGGTTCATGTGGATGTTCATAACATGCTTCGCAATGGACTGATCGCGACCCTCATTGTGGTCATCCTTCACTATGAAAATCATATCGAAACGTGACAAGATTGTAGTCTGAAAATCAATATTCTCTCCCGGCGTTTTCATATCGTCGTAACGTCCAAAGATCGGGTTCGCGGCCGCGAGGACGCTTGTACGCGAGTTCAGAATTGTCGTGATCCCGGCCTTGGCGATCGAAATCGTCTGCTGCTCCATAGCCTCGTGAATAGCTACACGGTCCTCGTCTCGCATTTTGTCGAACTCGTCGATACATACCACGCCTCCGTCCGCAAGAACCATTGCGCCACCTTCAAGGTAAAATTCACGGGTAACACTGTCGCGTTGCACGGACGCGGTTAAACCTGCTGCCGAGGAGCCTTTGCCGGAGGTGTAAATAGCAATGGGAGCGACTTTCTCGACAAACTTGAGCAGTTGGGACTTAGCCGTACCCGGATCGCCGAGCAAGAGCACGTTGATGTCGCCGCGGAGACGCATCCCGTCCGGCAAGATCTTCTTTGACCCGCCCATGAGCAGACAAGCAATAGCCTTCTTAATGTCTGAGTTCCCATAGATCGAAGGAGCGATACTGTTGGCGAATATTTCGTAGAGTCTTGGATGACGTGACAGAGCGAGGAACTCCTCTTCCTCCTCGTCAGTAAATGATGCTGCAGACTTGCTGTTATGGTCGAGGTCGACCTGTAGACCGACCACTCGGACATATGGGTTGCGAATCGCGACAGCATTACCGGTACCTTTTGTGGACGCTTTGGATTGATAGATAGAATAAATTCCGATGACAGTACAACGACTGCCGGGGACAACCTTGTTTGTGAGATTCCGATCTGCCGATAGGATAATGTGACGGGGAAGTTCTCCAACAGGAACCATGTCGGGCGCCTCCTGGAGCTTCAGCACCTGCTGATCAACAAATGTGCACTTTTCATGGACAATTATAAACGGATCAACCCCGCAGTTTTTTTCGCCCGTGGGCCCAGCAGGAGCCGGACAGGCCCGAGGCATCTGCACGCCTGAGAAGCCACCACCAATAAAAAGTCGCTCCACATGCTGACACGACTTGCACATCAGATGGAGAACGGTGGCTTTGGTAGATAATGTCGAGGCCCCGATGACGATGCCTGGTATCCGGACGAGCTTGGAAATGTATGCTGCATTCAACTCGCGAATGGGCAGGGGATTGGCGTTCGACGTCAAGATGACTTGGCATGCAGGGACTTCACGACTAAAGTCATCCAAAATCTGAGTGTCGTCCGCGCCAGTTGTGGGCGTGGCTTTGGACCCAGGGAAAACGATACGGCCGGCAACGTCCCTCACTGCAGATTCAAACTAGCCCCATCATTAGTATCCGACATTTGACAAGACAAACCATTAAATCTTACTAATGGTAAAAGTTCAGCGGGCTCATTGGTCAGCCTGTGAGCGAGATCCTCATTGTAAGAAATCAGATGCGCCATATCGACGGACAACAAGTACTGCTTGACAAGAATATTCTCGCGGAGTTGATCTCTTCACATTGTCAGCACGATTATTTCGCTTCCCAAACGTGGAAAGAGCCTACCGATATATGAAATCGCCATCTATTCTAAACTCCAAAATAAAATCATGAAAGCTTTGTTCTGTCTCGATACGAGATTCATCGCCGGGAACCTCGCCAGGAGGCAGAACTGAGGCCGAGAAAACCCGAGGCTGGTCGAATGACATGTTTCCTCACCAAGCAAAATTTAACCGTAAGGTATTCGGGAATAAATTATGCTTGATAGAAGTAACCGAGGTAGTAACGAGCTTTACCGTGGTGCAGAGCGGAGCAATGTAAGTTTGAGGAGGAGCGCTCGTGCTGCAATGAAGAAAGGGATGTGCCGAACGCGTCGCGTCACGTCAAAAATTACAGACGCGTCTTGGGCTAAGCCCAGTCCTGAAAATGGCCGTGGCTGGAGGAATCTGTGGCTTTGCATGTGGCAGTACAGTGGAATCCCGTGAAACGGATGTAAATGTATGCAGCCATTTCATATTGGTTTAGCGAGATTATCGGTTTATTGAAATGGATTAATTAGCCGTGAGGCCATTTCTACAGACATAGTATCGGTTTAACAGGGTCAACAGCTTAACGGGGATCTACTGTAGTCATTTTTGTCATAGCTTAAGTTCGCAATATCTCGCAGAAAACGGATTCAATCGATTGTTAACTAGTCATATTAATTTATTTACATCGCTCGCCTGAATTGATCAAAGCAGTTCTTGTCTTCCGAATTTTATGCGGTCATTCACTGTAGAGCGCCATGGTTTACCGTTCACATCGCTCACAGGGAATTACGGGAGAAAATTGGTACCACAATTAACTGCGGTGCGATGCACGTTCAAGGATAGACTTTTATATTTTACACCAGTATGAAATATATCGAGAAATTAAGAATATCAAACTCCCGCTAAACAACCGTCTAATAGAAACTATGAAATTGTTAGGATAGAATGAAAAGACTTGCACCAAATATGCACATACGTAGAAGGTCTGGAAGGGCTGAAAATTTTCTTCGACTTGATGACACGGTGCGGGAGAGGGAACTTGAGGCCAGGAGTGAGGAGCTGCTTGATATACTGACGCCTGACGTCGTCGGACTTCTCCAACTCGACGACCTTGAGAATCTATACACCCGCACGTTAACGTCTATTCCCGATATCTCTGCATCTTAATAAACCACGTACGTGAATGCTCCTGAATCGAGCTCTGTGTCGGGCAGCCATGTCCTGGTACAAAGACTCAACGGCAGCTGTGCGGGAAAGATCACGGTACTCCTTGTACATATTGTGAGTACCGGAGCGTGAGTCGTATCGGATCCAGATGCCAAAGTTCTTGACCTTGGTAGGGCGCTTCTCGGAAATGACCTTCAGGCTGACAATCTCACCGGTGGACTTCTTGACTTTTCGGAGCTGCTTCATGAAGTACCAGTATCTGGACTTGGCGACGACAACGTTGGGTGCGAAGATATGGAGACGGTAGAGCTTGGGAGTGGGGTCCGTCTCGGTTGGCAAGTGACGGCCAATGACCTAGTCATTATAAGTCAGAGTCTGTTATTGGTAATGTTGATTTAGGACTATTCTGCGAACGCAACACCGCCGTACGGTCATGACCAGATTCATCCGCTATCTTGAATGCCGATAATCCGTAAATTGACCGAGGCCATAGCTCCTCCTCTTCCCAATATTCTCACGCTGCTTAAGAACATACCTCGTATTCCTGAAGACGACCCACTACAAGTAAACATTAGCAATCGATAATCACAAACACAAATATAACGGAAGTATGCTACTGCCCGCTCCGAACGACTAAGTCGAGCAAAGGAAGCAACTTTCTCATACGCAATGAATTCGAGTTCCCAAAATACGTACTTTCGAAATATTATCCTAAGTGCCGAATAGGAGAAAAGTTGGTGCTGTGCAAAAAGGATTGGTTTCAACTGAGCAGACTTCACTCGCGATCGCACTAACTGAACCAGCTGGGCCCTGGACTTCGCTTGTGTCCCTCCCTTCTGAAGTGAGCGTGACTGCTTTCGTTCCTTACCAGCCAGCCCTACATTGCAGATAGGGCTTTTGTGCTTCGCCTTACCCATGTGTCCCTTACCCAATGAGCCGCACAATGCAGTAGACCCCTGACCTGTGTGTAATTCGTGTGTCCCAGAGTACGATTCCCCAAATTGTGAGCTCATGTGCAAATTTCTGTACCTTGCGTTCCTAAGTAAGTAAGTATCAGATATCGCGGACGTCAAAGGGTTGTAGACTTGTAGGAATTAGGATAGACTTAAGTTATATAATTATGTTCGATTTTTGGACACTGTGCGCTACCGGTTACCCTACGAATCGGTCATCAAATGCGTCCCGCCATCAGTGATATCAAAGTTACCACTGATAGATTATTAATGTGACTGCTAACGCTTAGTAGACCGAATGGATGGAGGAAGTTACGGTTGCCGAAGGCAAATAAGGTCCGAGGACATTACGGAATACCGCGTCAGGTCAACATTGCTTATCGAAGACAGTCCAGACGGATTCTGAGCAGCCTCCAATTGCTAATAATAGGCCGACGTCTGTTCTTATGGTCTGAGTGCGACATTTTTGATTGACACGTAAAGAGCCTCATATATACTCAAATAAATCACTGAGTTAGCAGAGGCTTATAAGTCCCCTAACGCTGCCGTTCACAGTTCGAGTTGGTGGGCATGGGGTAAGGGCAGCGAGCTCAGTGACTACTTTACATGTTTCCGAGTGCCAAGGACAGTCTAAATCATCAATCATACTCTGCTCCTGCATTTCTTCACCTAACCAGATCGCATTCGCCCCTGCCAGTGCGATTGGAACATTGCTGGCACCGAAACGTTCTAGAGTAGAAATGCCTGCTCGACGATCCCTTTTCCAGCGCCCACTTGACGCGTTCTACTTTGTTTATTTGTATGCACTTCTTCTTTCATATGGTTTGCGACCATGAATTGATAGCAAACGTAGCATTCTCCACATATTTATTACAGTGGCCATAGACTCTGCGGGTATTCTTCCGCCAGACTCACGTCCGTCGTTCCAGAAGGCGCTACTGAAGATTCAGATCGAGGAAAATAAAGACCCATTGATGGCCAATGTGCCAGTATGGCTATATACATTTATTGGACTCGAAGTGTTCTTTCAACTTCCTATGTTTATTGGCGGTGCCTGGGGCTTGTACAAAGGTTATATTGACTGAATTGGCCTATCTGAAGACCAAGGCTAACGTTCGTGACATGCAGATTATAGAAAGACGTACATAGTTTTACTTGTATATGGCGTGAATGCTACTATCACCACGTTGGCATGCATAGCGGAGTTGGCCTGGAATGAGGAATTTACTCTCACACAAGCGGAGCGGCAGAAATTAATCTGGATCTACTTTCCGACGTTTTTGATTCCCGTCCTATTGGCCGTGGACATGGCCACTCGAATTGCAACATGGGATGTATGCAGTGATGCGAAAGCCGTAGACAGGAAGAAGGATCAGTAGAGTGTACGATAACAGAGACAACATCGAATATATGCCTGAGTGATCTCAGAATCTCAAATCTATATACACTGATGCAATCTACCTCTTGATTCTCCCCATTAGCCGCTCCGGCAAGCAATACACAGGATTCACAGGTTCCAGATTTTCAAAACCCAGTAAACTTAGTCCCGCAATGCCAAAATGAGTGTGGTAGACGTCAACCATATCACCCTTGCGGTCAGCTATTCCTCCTAGTTCGTCATCTTGGGCATCCAAGATAAATTCCCGCAGTTTTTGCCCATCAATCCAATCTAGCCTACCAAGGATTGCAAGTGAAGATAACACCCACCAAGAATAACACACGTCAGGTAACTTTTCCGGGCGCCCGTTCAAACCGCCAGATGGAAGCTGGCGCTCGCATAACCACCATGACAAAAGATCTTTATCCACCAGATCCAGTCTATTCGCGATCGAGAGTGCTGCTAAACATGTAAAAACTACCGCGGTATCAGTATTTGACACGAGGTTAAGTCTTCGCTAATAGCGAATACGTACTCTGGCCTGCATGACTTTCGGCTCCAGGTACCAAGCCATAGCCACCGTCGTAATTCTTGCACTGGTCGATATAGTCGACAGCCTTAGCTACGTCGAATTGGTCTAACTTATCGAGAATGGAGAGGCATTGCATTGCCGCGTACACGAAACGTGTGTCGACTTCGTCCCCTGCGAGGTCACCCCGAACAGTCCCAGTCTCTGGTTCCTGCAATGAAGTGACGACTGACTGTATTAGTAAAAGCTAGCACATCTCGAGATAGGAGGAGTCCATACATTTTGCAACAAGGTCGGCGTCAATAGTGTCTAACGCGTCCTGAATGAATAAAATCTGGACCGCGGATAATGTGTATAGTAAATGTGGATCGTGTCCCGGGTTGGCACCAAAACCGCCTACTGGGGTATTAGCACGCCAAATTGAGCTATTCCAACGTACAGGCTAACCATTCGAATGCTGGCAACTCTTAACGTACGCGACCACGTCTTCTCGGGGCAGGGCATCGCGTGCCCCCATGAGATCCAATGCCATGAGGCCCCAGTATACTCCACCTATTGAGAGCAATTGCATGTCAGTAAATCACGCGGAATCGACTGCATTGGACATCATACTCATTCGCAGATGTTCTGAAAGCCAATATTCCAACTCATCTTGTTTCTTGAATACAGTCTAATTAGCATGCTCTATAGCAACGCCATAATACTGGTCATCACAACAGGCGGTGAAATGCGCACCTTATCAAGAGATTGTATGTACGCTATATGCTTTTCTCGCACGAATTCCGGAGCCATTGCAATCGTAAATCAATATTGCCGCACAAAGTGCCAGCATAAAAGAATCAAGAGAAGCGGTTGGGACTACTTGTTGGAGATTGTCTGAATCAAAATTACGGGGCATTCTTCCCAACTTCCTTACTACTTCAGGATGGCTGTGGTACTTTGCTTTCCAAGGACCCGCTGCCTTACACGAAATGGGACGGCATTATTAGGCGGCAATTTCGAATATCCGAATATATTATTTAAATGGAGTCTTATTTGCTTGCATTTATGTGGTTTCATTGCGTCCTTCTATATTGTCATTTGTCCCGGATGGCGTCAGCACTGCAATTCTCATATTGCGACTGACACTTAGCGATACTCTTTACGATTATTCGCATAAAAATTCCGGATTAAAATCCTAGAAAAACTATATTACAAAACCGTTTCTAAATCGAACCCTCGCCGCAACGTCCGACGGAGTACAAATGACCAAATCGTGATCTAATCACCACACCATTGATACCACACCATTGATATAATGTAGACAATCGAATCTTCTCAACATTCACTTCGGTTCGCACATTTGATTTGGAAACTTGGTGCATGTATTCGCCTACTTTGATGGATCGTTTCGCTGGATGCCAGCATAACCCTTTAATCTGTGTGAGGGTAACATTTCAAGATATTTAACTAAACACATTAGTACATAGTGTCCACAATGCCACCCATTATAAGTAGAGCCAAAGTTGACGTACGAGCTAAGTCCTTGCAATCCTCGTTGGCGTTGACACCCCGTGTCTCGTAGCAGAGCTTCAAGGCATCCCGAACAACGCGGAGGGCGTACTGCTTGACCCACTGGTGCTGTAACTCACTGACCTGAGCGGCACGGAGCTGTACAGGGTCGCTGTAGTCGATATCATCAAAAGACACCTTTTTCCATCGCCTGAATTCTGCCATCCCGTCAGCATCTTGCCGTCATATATAAAACATGATGTGCGCTTCGACCTACCTCCGTTTTTGGGAAGGTCGTGGTCTAGGAAGGGCATTGCGACTATGCAAACAAAGTATTCTAATAAAGAAAGAATCCAAAATCAATACTCATAGGACCCAACTTCGATTCCAGGTAGCGTAGTCTGCAGATTGTGCCGACTGTAATTATTCAGGTCTCTGGACTTCTAGACTTCTTTCAGTCGCTTCGGCGATGATTGGCCAGATCTTGCGGCTCATCGTTGCCTTCTCAACCGAACGAGGGCTAGGGTGTTCCAAAAGAGGCTGAAGCAAAACAACAACACGATTTAGCGGTCTCACGGTCGCACTTGGCGAATATCCACGATTCGAAGAGGATTTAGTACACATTCAACTTTGGGTCTTTACGCTATCTACACCGTCGCAACAATTTCGTACGACCATCGGGTTTTGTCGTTTTATAGCAAAATATGACCGATACTCGCATTCAAACATACAAGGCTTTCTTGCAGTCACCGCAGGCCACCCACCTCTCAGGCAATGCCCGCGTGACATACATTACTTCCGGTCAAGCATTTGATGGTCCTGACGCTATTATTTCTAATGCGATTCTGAATGCTCGTCATCTCAAGAAGTCAGAGGAGATAATCTCTACGCATGTTGGATCAGACTCGATCGTCCTCGAAACTGTCACGACAATTGAGTTCGTGCATGGTACTGGCTCCTATGTGACTGGCCTTGACAAAAACTTCGTGGTTGATAATACCGTTGTTCTTCCAATAATCCATGTTGTAATTCTCGACGGCGACAAGATAAAGAGCGTTCGACTGTACTGGGATCAGGGCACTATGCTCAAGCAATTAAATATCATCGGCTCTCGTGGAAACGTCTGGCCCATAGTTGGTGGCAGCGATCAGGGAAAGCTTGTTATTTCGGACTGTATGCCTGTTTGTGACATAGACTTTAGATTCATCCAGTACTGACATCTACCTAGCTGTTCCGTCAATCAGTCCGGTTCCTGTTGTTGAGAAGAGCGAAAGCTTCAGCACACGAAAGCCTTTTGACATCTCTCAGCTCGAACCAGAAGTTGCAGTTGTGCTGCCTCGTCCGGCATCAATCGCTCCTGCTGCACCTTGCAAACCGGAACCTCGCGCATTCCAGGATATGATTGATTCGCAGGACGGCCCAATCCCTCCATCTCCACGACGTCAAGGGAAGGCTCCAGAAACACACAACATTTTCGATGAAAAGAATCAGTTGTCCCTTCCTGCCCGCCTTATGAAGGGACCTGCTCCTGCTTCGCAGAATGTCTCGACTCCGGATCATGTCCGAGCCCAACGATTCAATGCCAAAAATTTCGAGCCGCATTTCAAGTTCGGCACACCTGATCAGAAGCCCTCGCCATATTCGAAGACACGCGCTAACATGCACCCGCAGCCAGATGAGCCCAAATGGGACTACAATGCTGAGAAGCACGTTGATGAATCGCAAGTTCCTGGCAACGGTCGCCGCGACATGGACACCAATTTCGAGCTCAGTGATGCCTCACCAGCCCCAGCACAGCGTTTTAACGGCATTAAGATTGCTGGTAATGGAATGGGTAGTCGTGGTAGGGCCCAGTGGTCATTGAATATGAGTGCCGACGACGACGGCACGGTTCAGCCGAAGCCGGAGGGTAACGTTAGGAAAGATCTTATTTCCAGCTTCCAGCTCACAGATTCTTCGCCTTCTCAGAAAGAGGATCAGAGTGGTCGCTTTAATGGTATTAGGATTGCTGGTAATGGTATGGGCGGCCGCGGAAAGCCACAGTGGTCGTGGGACATGGCGGATGATGATCAGGAAGTTAAGTCTGGCGCCCCAACGACAACTGTTAGTTCTACGAAACCAGCTCCACTAGAGCCGCAGACTAACACTGGAAACATTAGAAAAGATCTGGCTTCTAATGTCGGTTTCTCCGGATCGGCCCAATCTCAGAAGCACGCACAAGGCGGTCGCTTTAATGGGATAAAGATTGCTGGAAACGGCATGGGTGGTCGTGGAAAGCCGCAGTGGTCGTGGGATATCAGCACTGAAGAAGAAGAACCTGCCGAAAAGAGCATTTCGGTTCTGCAGAAGCAGGTCGAGTCGTCTGCACCGAAGTATCAAGGCAGACTAGCTTCCCACAGGCAGTTTGTGCCCTCATGGAGTTTTGGAAATGACGAGAGTGATAAGGAGAATTGATTATGCGTATGCGGAGAGTAACACGTTGCGAGGATATATATACCCTGGGATGATCAATTGTTAGGATCGTTTATCGAATTACAATTGATTTGCTCACATGAGTTTAGCTGTGGAATGGAACATTATTCAAGTTGCGTCTATAATACATTGTTGAATATATTAAGGTAACGGTATGTACGCCATTATTTCGTAGCCACCGCCATCTTCTACTTTGCGTTCGCCCATTTTGCATATAGCCAGTTTGTCTATATGCATTGGCTCCATGAATACTGTATTCTGGAACTTTGCCAAAAGTTCTGTAGCATCGAACGACGGTCTAATCTTTCGGTACTTTTTCTTTCCCTTCTTACGATCCACAGGCTCACCGCCTTCATTACTGCTGGCCCCAGAAGCAAAATAGGATGCATAACGAGTATTCAGAACAGTCGCATGAAGTGCGACGCCCTCATTCTCAGCTCCAGGAGTAGTGATATCATCGCCATTTTTGTTCTCGTTATTCTTCACACTGGCATCAACAACAAATCCCAGTTCAATAAAATGACGACTAACTCTATTCGCAAACTCCTGCAATCGCGTAACATCGTCTCCGTACACATTCGCGAATACAACATTCGCGTTGCTTGTAGTGCTTTCATCGAACATGCTGAGCCCTCTAAGCCCAACTTGTAATGGCGTGTCTGGTATTATATCTGGCGCCGAGTCCGCGAGGCGTAGTAGCGCGTCAGTTGCTGCTTTCAGACGGGGACCGGCAGTGTCCAGGGCCATGACGCCAAGAGTGAGGTGGATCGTTGCAACGGGACGGATTGCTTTGATAGGAAAGCCTGGTAGTGTAGTAAGAACATCTCTACGCAGTGCTGAGAGAGACGCCGTCAAAGAAGGCGATGCCAGTGGGATGGAAAGAAAGTGCGTAAGTTGTGGGGACCGAATTCGGGACATGGTCTATAGGTTAGTTTGGAATTCGATGAAGCATAGTTGACATAATCTGCAGCAGCTATACTGGCGAAACCACTGAGCCGTTGTGCATGACCTGATCGTAAATGCTTATTTGCGGTCTATGGATAGTGAAACATATTGTAGGCATTATTGACAGGCCTTGGAAAAGGTTCATGATGGGAGAAAACCAGAGATAACAAGGTTAGGGCTCATACTCGTCGTGTCCTCACACTCGAGACGTGTGACTACTGCCTGCTTCATATGCAACGACGAGAGTCAGTCATAATACAGATTAATAGCTTGATAATAAAAGAATATAGTCACACGTGTGAGGATCTTCAGCCGAGAATAAATACGGGTCTTACTTCTATAGCCTTATCACAAGGCTGTCAAAAAGTAGAGCTCCAGCCGCTCGCTCAGTTTAGTAATCTTACCCGACCTCAAGCGGACAGCGCTTGAATCGGCCGATGTGATTCAAGGAGACTTACATTGGTTAGAAACTTCAAGGTTCGCCCGGCAACCAATATATGTATATCGGTTGTGTTACTTCTTCAAAAACGTCTTTCTTGGTTCCAAAATGCTCTCAAGAAAAGTTCAGCGCGCCGTCGCGTTCCTAGCTGTTGCCGTCATTCTCATTTTCATTATTGTGAAGAGAAGCTCTAGCGGACTTGACTACAAAGTACCTGATTTTAAGAGAAGTATGATGATGCATTTTGAACCTTTAAAAATGTTGGATTACTAAACCTATTTGAAGATCAATTGGATGGTGAGAGGGTTCGATCGTCGCATCTTGAATATGACCCGTTTGACGAAATAAGGTCTTTGCTCATAAAGTCTCCTGGTAAGGCACTCTCTAGTCAAGGGTTTGAGATCAGTTTTAATTTGCTAATGCCTGGCATAGTGGTTATCTTTTCCAAGTCATACTGGTAAGTGCGGCCATATTGAGCCAAGGTTAACACCAGCTAACTAGACTCATTGCAGCCCACATTCTCGTTTCGTCAAGACTCTCCTTTCTGAAGACTATAAGATGGTTCCCCCACCAATTATCAAAGAGCTTGACCTTGATCCACACGGATCGGATTTGCAGGATGCGCTTTTGGAAATTTCCGGTCGCAGAACTGTGCCAAATGTATTCGTTGGAGGCGAGAGCCTGGGAGGAGGTGACGAGATGCGGCTACTACATGGACAAAATCAACTGGTGCAAGCATTTAAGAAAAATGCCGGCAAACGATTTAGAATATCCAAAGTAAATAAGAACTAGAAGGAACGGTAGATTCACATGTGAATTTGATAGTTACTGCTTGTGGTGGGGTAGATGGTTGGTAAATTGAAATCTCATAACATAAAACACTTATGCCCATTTGTCCTCTCCACGAAGATCTAGGGCACTGTGATATTGACTTCCAGCTACCGTTCTCAGCTAGTGTTGCAATGGTTGGCTCTCACATATGAAGCATCTTAGCACCAATAGTGCGTCGCGCCCCGGGACACCATCGAACGAGGGCTTGCATATTATTGATGGATGGCCGTGACATTTTCCCTATCCAACCAACTGGCAGTGATCAATAAGACCGCAAGGAAATAAGAAGCTGGTTCGGACTTGCTACGATGACTCATAATCTACTCCGCTCGTGGCAATGTTTCGAGACGCTCGAACTGCAGCTGATTCTGTCCGAGTAACATATCTGCGGATACTAAACAGTTCCACCGCGTCAATGCAGTCGCTCAAGAGTGAGAGCATATGAATGCCTGTAGCCACTACTATCTTGTTCAATGTGTCTCGACCAATTGTCGAGATGTGTGATCTCGTCGACACAAGACTACGGTTATTCTGTGGGCAAAAGAAGCGGAACGACAAGCAGCAAGCTGCCCCTGAATTTTGTTGGATTAAACTCAATCGTTGTTACATTGGTGCCAGTCTTCGTGCAACATGAACAAAGAAGCTTTCGGTTCCGAACTTTATTATTAGAAGAAGCCGAACCTCCGTCATGTTCCGGCCAAAAGCGGCCCGACAGCTGCGAAAGTTGGACAGATCGACGATTTGGGCATCCTTGTTGGCGACCAAAATGAGCATATTCGAATTCGCTTTCAGACTCCCGACATAGCATGGAATTTGGCACGTGAGCACCCTTTTGGCCACATGCAACATCCAGACTGCTCCTTTTTTCAGCATATAATATGTCCGTAAGCCCCCCCCCCTTTTTTTTTCCACCGCCTATCATCACTCGCCTGTCTTCCATGGCTATCAAGATGTATTCCGCTCCTGGTCTTGTTGTGCTTCTAGCGTTACTTTGTGAGACTCTGGGTGCCCCGGCCCGGTCTGTAGGCGACAGTTCTATGTCGGTGTACTTGCCAGTTATTGACCTCGGGTACGCACGGTATCGTGCTGCGAATTATGAGAAGGATGGCGATTACTATCTCTTTTCGGTAAGCACTTTCCGGTCATTACAATCGTGGTGGGTGGTCTCGTTGTGTGACGCGACCACTGACATTCTTTGTTTTTAGAATATTCGATACGCAGCTCCCCCGACTGGAAGCCGTCGCTTCCAGCTTCCCGAGCCTCCTCTTTATGAGGAGGATATTAATGATGGCTCTGAGGGGTACTTGTGCCATCAAGCTACGAACATTCAGTTTAAGTGGCTTGATTTGCTGGTCAGCCCGGGGATGCAATCCGAAGACTGCCTCTTCTTGGACGTTGCTGTCCCCGGCTGGGTCATTCGAGAGCAGATGGGTATTTTTAACTCGTCTCTCTCCAACACGACGATTCCGCTTGGGAACGTCAGCGGAACGGGTAGTTCAGACGGACTCCCGGTCCTGACGTGGATCCACGGTGGTGGATTCAGTAAGTATTCTGTCTTTTAGATAGATGTCCTTCTATTTGCTGATCAGTTCGATTAGCGTTTGGCGAAAAGGCTGGAGTCTATAATCCGAAAGGATTGATGAAGACCGCGCAGGGCAAAATGGTCTATGTTGCCTTTAATTATCGCGTAAGTTATGATGTTTTCGGTCGTCGTGTATCCCAAGGTTGCTAAATGCAAATACAGCTGGGCGCGTTTGGATTTCTAGCCGGGAAAGAGGTCAAGGCCAAAGGTGCCACCAACGCCGGTTTTCATGACCAGCGCGCGGCACTGGACTGGATTCACCAACATATCGGCAAGTTCGGCGGCAATCCGGATGATGTCACAGTTATGGGAGAGAGCGCCGGCGCATCTTCTATCCTTCATCATCTGGTAGCTACCGAAGATGTGCAGTTTCACCGTGCCATTCTCCAGTCTATAGCGTCTTATCCCCAATATGACAAAGACGTCTTGGAGAGCCAGTATTACAAGTTTGCGTCAATGGCCGGCTGTGACGGTGAGGACAGTTTCGAATGCCTAATGGCAGCAGACGCCGACGACTTGGCGAAAGTAAACAAGGATGCAGTGTACGATACTTTGTATGGAACTTTCCAATTCGGTCCGTACGTCGATAGGACTTATATCACGCTGCTACCTCTCTTTCTACTAGGTTATGGGAAACACCATCGTGGTGTCGAGATTATGGCTGGCAAGTACTCGCCTTAGAGTCGTGATTTCATTTGCAACTGGCACTGACCTGTGTAGCTTATAACACTGACGAAGGCTTTATCTTCACGGACCCTACCGTCGTGTCAACGAAGCAATTTGACGCCTTGGTGGTGCGTCACTTCCCTAACGCCACCGAGGAAGTGATTCAGGAGCTTAAAGACAATTACCCCGAGAGCGACTACGGTAGTGTATTCCGTCGCGTGTCCTCGATCATTGCAGAATGGATCGTCGAGTGTAATGTGTGTAATGTCCTTGTTGTTTATTCTTCGTCAAAACTAACAAACTCGTGACTAGTCCCGGTACTTGGAAGACGCATACTCCGGTGCTTACTTATATCGGGTGTCAGTTCCTCCGGGAATCCACAGCATCGACCTTCCCCTGACGTTCTGGGGTGGGTCTCAGCAGCTAGATTCCGCTGGTCAGTCTTCGTTGTCGGTAGATGATCTCGCAGACCTCGCGAAATCCTTCCAGTCGTACTTGGTCTCATTCGCAGTCTCCGGTGACCCGAACAAGTACCGCCTGACAGAGAACAACATGCCGACGATCTACTTCCCGAAGTCCGACGAGTGGGACGGCAAGCCTATGGTCGATGTCGGTAAGAGAGGCTTCTCTTATTTGTCTTTGGAAGACGACGGTCCTGTTGCGAAACGATGCGATTACTGGCAAGATGGTGCCTGGACCGGGCGTTAAATAACTTGTAGTTGCGTTCGTGATATCTCTTGCTCCTGCTGTGGCTTGTCTCTTGGTTCTGGAGTTGGGAGTTGTTGGATCTCACAAGTTCTGTTATCTGTTTTTCTTACATGTCTTACATGTTCTTACTGCTGCACTGAGGTGATGTTACAGGGTTGGTGGGTCAATTCTTCTATATCTATTGTATAATCTATTACGCCTATCTCATATCCACAATATCTTAAGCAATGATATAGCTATTCACGTATCATACCATGTTTAGAATGGTATCTATGAATAAGTCGCCGTAGAGGGTGTTATGCGAGTTATTGGGGATTGAGCACCTGGCACCTCGTTTGTCGCGGAGGATTTAGCTTTCCAAGGTCATGACTGAGTCTAAATAATTATTCAGCCACGGGGTGGCCTCCGATGTCCCGAGCGTCCTCGCCACGAGGGTTCGTTCCCCCCAGCCGCCAGCATTCAGTCTCCGATAAGCCCTGGAGATCCGAAGTCAAGTTTTGCATCCCTTGAAATACCTCAGCTGTTGCTCCTGAGTTTGCAACTACGATATAGAGAAGCTGGTATCCCGTGTTTCCCTGAGCAGTCGAATTCATTGTTAGCTAATCAAAGATGACAATGTCTTCTTCGCCGCCGTCCTACTCAGCATCGTACAGTGAATGCAATGCCAAATCTACCACGCCTAATTTGACGGACAGCGCCTCTGTGGACACATTCGCGAAAGACATGGACCCCGATGCCAAACCTATAGGTGCTCTTGACAGCAATACCGTTCCAAGACAGCGCGAAGATATTGACGTGAGCGTGCAATATCCAATCTCAGAAGCCGATGTTGATGTGAGTGAGGAGCGGGCGCTTCTCCCCGTTGACACTGCCATGACTGATCCCGACGTGGTGACTCCGTCACATTTTTTCGGTCGGTTTTTGGCCAAGGTGTCTTGGGCGGAGTATAAGCGGTTACTGCGAATGTCAATTCCCGTCATCCTGTCATATATGTTGCAGAATTCACTACAGACAGTGTCCATTTTAATCGTCGGACGACTTGGTGCGCAGGAACTTGCGACGTCAGCTTTTGCCTATATGTTTGCTATGAGCACGGGCTGGCTGATTCAGCTTGGTGGTACTACGTCTATCGATACGCTTGGGTCAGCGACCTACACCGCCAGTGACGATCCAACTGAGTATGTGTTCTGCAATTTTTTAGGTGACCAGATCGGGCAGGGGACTAACAAGATCGATTCAGACTAGGCGTTCTCTTGCAACGCGGTTGCTTTGTGCTCGGAACACTCTATATCCCAGTTGTCGGTCTCTGGCTGTATGCCGAGCCTGTACTTCGGGCACTGGGTCAATCTCCCGAACTCTCTGCTTCATCTGCCAGTTTCCTTCAATGCCTGATCCCTGGCGGACTTGGATTTATTTTCTTCGAAGCGCTTAAGAAGTTCTTGCAGGTTCAAGGCCTAATGCAAGCGGGTACTTATGTACTCCTTGTTACGTCGCCACTGAATGGTATACTTAACTACCTTTTCATACACCCGTTAGGATTCGGTCTTAATGGTGCCGCAATGGCAACCGGACTCACCTACTGGCTCTCATTCATCGGTCTTGTCATGTACACAACGTTTTCTCGTGGTTCACGAGCCTGGGGAGGATTTTCTCGCCGCGCGTTCACGAACCTTGGTATTTACTACCGACTTAGCATACTTGGCATCATCATGGTAGGCACAGAATGGTGGGCATTTGCAATCGTCGCTTTAGTCGCCGGCAGACTCGGCGACATCGCCCTGGCTGCCCAAAGCTGCGTCATGACTTCCGACCAGGTAACCTTCACTATCCCTTTCGGCATCGGTGTCGCAGCATCAACTCGTGTTGGCAACCTCCTCGGCGAACGCCGCGGCCGTGCTGCTCGCCGCGCAGCCTACACGGCCACTCTTCTCGGCTCGTCTATTGGTGCAGGCATAATGTTTGTCATGCTCCTCATGCGGAGCTACTATGGTAAGCTTTTCAGCGACGATCTCGATGTCATTCGTGAGACGGCGGAAGTAATCCCGTACGTCGCTGTCTTCCAAATCGCAGACGGTATTAATGCGTCGTGTTCGGGAAGTTTGAGAGGTATGGGACGACAGCATATCGGCGCGTTCATCAATTCGGCAGCGTATTACGTTTTAGCCCTGCCGTTAGGTATATACTTGGCGTTCCACGGTAAAGGGTTGCCTGGGTTGTGGATGGGCCAATGTATCGCGCTTTATATCGCTGGATCGCTTGAGTTCACGGTCGTAATGCGCACGAACTGGCAGGTCGAAGTTGAGAAGGCGTTGGCGAGGCTGGACGAGATGCCGGAAGAGGACTTGGAACGGAACCTGCCAGACTCGGAGACTGTGTCGGAGGCAGGTGCGACTACGGACCAGCAGTCATCATAGACGTCTCTCAGATAGAGTTAGTATAGGTAAGGTTAGACAAGAATTTTGAGTATGGTTCATATATGGGCATTGCTTGGATTGGTTTGGAGTATATAGATGTACATACGCTTACAATTATATAATGAGCGCAAACAAAAGGCTTCTACATATAGAGTGAGTAATTTTCCCTGTTCGACACGTCCGCTCACTATATCATTATCAGCGGGTATGATACCCTGCTGCTTAGCTGGCATATGGTGCTGGACACGTCTCATTTGAGGCATTAAACGAGATGCGGAATGACGGTTTGAACCGTATATGCCAACCGACCTTAAGTCAAGTTTCTTCACGGGATTCATCCCACAGCCGCACATTCATGGCAACCAGCGACGCGACGAACGTCTTAAAAGGTGTAAAAGGCCACTGACTTCTTCCGTCTAAAAACTTCGGAGTGACAACGGCCAGACGTCGTTGGTTTATCTCAAATGTGTGAACGAAGTCTCCTCGCAACGGCGACTTTGTGCAACCAGCACCAGGCACAAAACACACACAGCCAGTTGTTTCGTTATGATGCCCTCTGACAAGCTGACAGATGCCAATGTGCGTTTCGCCCGAGGTCACCTGCGCGCTTGCCCTTCTTGTCGAAGCGTGGGAATACATAAAACGTTGCGAAGGAGAAGTGACTTAGGAGGCTGATTGTCGATAGCGTGCAAACGAAGAAGAACTTCGCCGGATCCAACAACGCTTCCTTTGGTATTCTCGCCACCGAAGTTCACTTGCGCAGACTTTTTTTGAATGACCGAAAAGATGTAATATTGTTGCACATGTGCTGGGTTGCGCCGGTGTCAAGCATCCAGGCGTGGGAACTGGATGCTCCGAAGGAACAGTGATAGGCCGAAGCGATATCCACAGTGCCATCATTTGTTGGAAGCTCGTCATGATCTGATGACGCACGATCGCTAAAGACGGATGGCATATCTGCTTCTGACTCATGTGTTTGATCATCGGTCGCAAAAAAAAATAAGCATTGCTGTATTGCCTGAGTTTTGTTGTTGAAGTTTTTGAGCTGAAACGTTTTGATTCGACAATCCTTTGGCTGTTAAACCATCGGCAAGGATTAGACAGTGGCGCACATACACACTATTGTTTCGACATATTCTGTCTTGACTGACAAATCAAAGAGTTCGCCAGCGGCAAGAGCAAAATGCATCGACTGATCGAATTCTGCCAAGTTATAGTAGACCTGGTTGCGATTTGGAAATGTTAATTCAAACAATTCTGAAGCCAAAGCATGCATGTCAGGTCGACCAAAAAAACCCACTTTTGAAGCCACGAGCGCGGTTAGTTTGGACTGCGGGAACTTGTCATCCTCATAAAGCTCTTCACTGTACTCGTTTTAAAACATCACGTTAGCATTTGGATTTGAAGAATTAATCACCAAGTAAGTAGTGGATGAGTGACTCGTACATTTTGGTGACATAATCCGCTATCTCTGCCCAAAACTCGTCGGCAAGCTGATTCAGGTTCTCGAGCGAATACACCTGCAAGCTTTGATCTGGCTCGTCCAGCAGTGCCAACAGCGAAGTGGCGGAAGTGAGCGTGGCCATTACGACAACTATTTGAGACGGATTGTCCTGTAAGCTTGCAAGATGTAAGAAGACGATGTGATGAATGTGCTGTTGGAGGTGCTGTGTTGGGTTAAATTAGAGATGATAAGTCCAAGTAGGTCTGATTTAAAGTCTACACCAAACGTTGATCCTGGCTCACCCACTTAAACCGCTGTCCACTGACTTATATTTAAAGGGCAGAAATGATTATAATATTACTTTCGGTTGCTAGGTAATTATATTATTGTCAGATATCTGGTGTCTAGTCCGTGTCAACGTGAGTTAGGTTAAACTTCCTTCTAGACGGTATAGTGAACCGCTCGACAGACTACTTTAGGGCCTGATTCTTTTTTTTAATGGTCCTCCCATTTAAGTGCCAAAAAAAAAAACAAAAGAATCGCCCCTTCTAATGGTACTCCCATTATACTCAAAATACTCCCATTATACCCAAAAAGAATCACCCCTTATAATGGTACTTCCATTATACCCAAAAAGAATCAGTAGCGTTCAATGTAGCTCCCATTTTACTAGCGTAAATGGAGTTGAAATGGAGTTGAAATGGAGGTCACCCTTTTCCCATACAAAAAGCTAATGGAGGTCTGACGTCCATTTCAACTCCATTACGCTAACGCACCCTACCGAAACACCACCTTTCTGACCACTCCACATAGTAGCACGCCTCTACAATGCGCTCCCAACAGGAGATCGATATCGAATCTCAAGCACTTCCCTTTCAACAATTTCACGTCCTTTTTCACTCTCCTTTCGGAGTTCTTTTCATCTTTCCTTCCTTACGAGCATAATGGAGTCCTTACAAAGGGAGGGGGGAAACGGGGGGTTAAACAAATGGCCACAGCGGAGGAGGGATTTGAATAAGAACACGGGGCAAGAGTACCTGGACCAACTACTTAACTGTGCCCATCCTGAACGCATTAAGGGTGCCTGAAGGATATCTCGAGATACCTTTTTTCCCTAAAAACTGGCTTGTAAACCATACCCAGTTGAGAGCCTCGATGCATATTTCAGTGGAGCTGAAACTAGCAATCTTCCTACGTATCGTCTCCCGGCCAGCTTCACAAAGAGATACTATGGAACACTACTTTGTTGGAAACAAGGTAGTCAGCGAGTAAGCTACCTATAATGGATTTGAAACCAGACCTTAGCTAATTGCTAGTAGATCATTTCATGAAGTTCTGGATCGCTGCTAATTCTTTACCCCGCCCTTGTCAAACTCCCTGATCTTAATAATCCCCTTGGATCTCGAATCTCTGACGATCCTCGATTTTATCCCTGGTTTAAAGATTGCCTAGGAGTTTTGGATGGTACACATATTGCCGCTCTTCTAGCAGCAGTGACCGGGGAGGGGAAGAGACAGTAATTGTATCTTCTTCACGAGGCTCTATAAACTGTGAAGGCGATATAACCTCAGGGAAGCTTCTCTTATTAGTACGGGCCATTTCAAAATATCAAATATTGATACGAAAGAGAAATCAGAGGGAGAAAATGGCGTCGCCGCGTCGCGTTACGCGTTACGCGCTTGTAGGATCCCCCCAAATTTATTTTTCTTTTAACGCGTAACTTTCGTGACTGACCCGGATCACGTGCAGCTTTAAATGGCAGCTCAATTTTAAATTTAAATGGGAGCTCCATTAGAAGGAAAAAATGGCCCGCCCCTAAATGGAGCTCCCATTTAAACAGAGGGAAACCCTGACCCTAAATGGAGCTCCCACTTGAAAAAGTAAATGGGAGCGCCATTAAAAAAAAGAATCACAAGTTGCTGCATTTTCTGCCGGCTAAACTGAATAACCCTAACCTTCTCGTGCTCCACGTGATATGGCCAGATCGACCAACATTATATACTCGATCGTTTTGAAGTTGCTTCATAAATCATATCACGCTAGTACAAGAGCTGTCTATATTAAATCCACTCTTCTTCCTAAGCCTGTGTAGTGCCGATATTGTCGCCCCTCCGTCGCCAGTGCAATTGCATGGCACTTAATCTAAGAACGACTCCGGTTCGGTATAAATGCCTAGCCCTGTCAGCACAAGCAAAAGAAAAATTATAGCAATTAACTTACCAAATTCAATAAATCATTGACTCCAGTCCAATGTTCCCGTCTCTGCCTGTGGCGGTAGCCACTAAGCGGCAACGATAAAAATATTCTTCTGCAACCTCACCTTTGCGTGAGGTTAAGGGTATTTCACGACGCACACTCGTCTCATTCGACACTAAGGAGCTATAGGCAGAGAATATACCCAAACAGTAAAGGGCTATCATTTGTTGCGAGGTAAGAGCTTCTAAGGTCTACAGCCACAAGGCAATCCTGCGCGATTTGTATGTCAGTAGCTATTGAATCTTGCGTGGCGACAGGGTGTCTTGTGGCCAAGGTACTCAACATTGTTAATGACTGAGCTGGACAATTCCGACAAGACCCTACCCGAGACTCTTATAACCATTTTGGAGCCTTGCGAAGTTCCTCTTTCTTTTGACTATCATAATCGCACAATTGATGTGCGTCCAATTGCAACCGCTCTTTTGCGATGGGGTTATGACAGTGATTCAATCGCCCTTGATCTATGGAAGCGCGTCACGGATTCGCCGCAGAAGATTGAATTATTAAAAAAATTACTAAGACCCTGCAATGCGCATATGGTATTGCCGTC
>JAJLTP010000027.1:0-155723 GCA_030568275.1 Lipomyces orientalis
AGCCATATTACATCAGAGTTTGATCAGTATTGTACAGAGAACCTTATTATTCCGCTATATATGCCAGCTCATTCGTCACATCTACTTCAACCGCTCGATGTGGGCTGTTTCTCGCCTCTAAAGCGAGCGTATTGTCGCCAAGTTGAGGAGTGCACGCGGGCTGGTACAAATCACATCGACAAGTTGGATTTTCTACGTCAATATCAAATCGCCCGACAAGAGGCATTATCTG
The DNA here is from genome assembly GCA_030568275.1 of Lipomyces orientalis. Lineage (NCBI taxonomy): Eukaryota > Fungi > Ascomycota > Lipomycetes > Lipomycetales > Lipomycetaceae > Lipomyces > Lipomyces orientalis. The sequence continues at coordinate 233 of JAJLTP010000027.1, forward strand.
CTTCAAATGTTCAGAGTGGATTTAGAGCTACAGGGCTGGTTCCGTATGATCCAAGTAGGGTATTGAATGGCCTTTCGCTTTCGCTTCATACACCTAGTCCGGAGAGCAGTCAGCCACAAGGATCTCAAGAGACATGGGTACCTGACACTCCGAAGACCGTAATTCAACTCCAACGTCAAACAGAGAAAATTAAAAAATATTTAGGCAGAGTAAGCCCGCCAGGTCGAACGCATGTTGCAATTGATCAGATAAAGAAGTGCGCGGAATTAGCACTATATCAGGCCGCGATTTTAACTGATCAACTCACACAAATGCAGGGCAATGTAGACCGCCAAAAGAGAAAGCGCCAAACTACTAGATCATTTATTACTTCTTTGCAGGGAGTGTTATAGTCTTGAACTGTGTGGCTGTGTGGTGTCAGGAATCATATCCTGACACCGATCCTGACACCTTAACGAGGTCACACTGTAGCCACCAGAAATAATGATTTCAGGGTTTCATGGTTTTGCAGCATGTGGTTCAACTGAAGCAAGTCCCCTTTGTGTCTAGCACTACCCGAACCTCACGGTAGACGGTAGTTGTGTTTAAAGCGGTTACCGGCTGAAGACGACGGTGACCGACGTACCCGCAACCGGAGATAGCTCGCGACTTGCAGAATATTTCCGGCTATTCACCAACACAGCAGTCAAAGTCGGGATACCTTAAATTTTTCGCGCTAAGGAATTTAAAATTAGGTACTCGATCCTAGCGGCGGTCCGCTCAAAGAGGCAAACCAAACTTTAGACATTAGAATAAATGGGCGCGTGATGTGAACGTTTGAACCTACACAAGGCTAATCATTACCAACTATCTTATTGCTCTATTATTGTTACAAATCCAAATTTTCATCTGTCAAGTACGAATGACTCGACTTCCTCAAGTCGACAATTAAGACTGTAGTGAAAGTCGCAGTTCAACTGTGCATTATCCCCTCTAACATGGCCAGGAATTGGTAGACCAATTCATGACCAAAAGGAGTAGAATGGATAGGTTTGGAATATTTCGAGGCGCCACGACTTGCCCGCGTCGTGTGCGCAATCTCTTCTTGCAACAACGCCGGCGTTGCAGGTACCCTGTCACTATAAGACGTCAGCCAAACCTCATTGGACGTCTTACGGACAGATCTGGCTGAGAAGGGCTCTCGAAATCGACAAGAATTACATTCCTATTTTTAGGGCTCATTGGTCAGGCAGTCCAACTCATTTGTGTCCCGCAATTCACACATAACCACCATTTCCCTGTCCATAAAGATGTTGGTGACGTTAGATTAACAGCTACAATTTGTCTAGGCCTATGGAAAGTCTGGTCTAGGAAAGTTGCGCTCCTATTATACCTTGCCTTGATTAAACTAATAATAACGACCGGCAAAAGCAAGCCGATGCAGCGCCCTTTAGTGCCTAATATATACAAGTAGTTACTGAGCCTACTGTTAAGCAGCACGAAATCTTTTTGCCTCCGAAAGCTGTGTCTCGCACAATGACTGCTTCAATGACTTGCGCTTGTCCTTCAGTCGAGGAGCCAACTTGGCACGATGGAAGTCGATAACTAGAGCTTGTCCTAGCTCTTCATTCCATAAAACATTATTCCACCGAAAGTCTCCGTGCTCCACCCCCAAGGCGCGGATTTCCCTCTTGGATCTGTTGATCTCATGCAACAGTGCCTGGGAGTGCTCAAGCTCAGATGTATCCTTACCCCCCCAAGCCATGAGCAGCATGTGTTGAATATCGCCCGCATCGTGAAAGTAGATCTGTTCGAGGTCAATCGCTCCGAGGAACACTGGGACTGCAGATCCCTGAGCTCTTTGAAGGATTCGGTACACATCCACTTCGCGCGAGACTTCATTCCACAGGCCGGATGTTGTTCCCTTCCCCACCACCGTGTAGCCATATGGAACGCAAGTGATCTTAAATGGAGCGCCATATGCACCGCAAGCGCCAAATGGCGTGCAATTGTGATCTAGGTCTTCATCCAGCTGCTGCTTGAGCAGCTGTACCAGACGCTCGCGGCAAATAAGGTGTCGGTCGCTATCTCGCCCTTGCCGGTGTAGCTCCACATTAGGGCACCGGCTATCCAACATACCACCCTGCTGTAGGCCTAGCAGGCACCGCTGCGTGCAAAACATTGCTGTGTGGTGTTGGCGCCGGCCATTTGGGTCGCTTTGACTGCGTGAACGTCGGTGAGAGGGCGGCGGCGATGTGATCAGATTGAGAGGCCGCTTCCGTCCAGACGACGCTTGGTTAGAATCGGAGTCCGATGACTCCATCGACTGAGAACGGTGCATGGTTTCGTGAGGCCGACAGGTATTCTGAGACCGAGTAACGGGTCGGTGGCCCTCAGGCTGCTGAGACTCCGGAACGGAAGCTGGAAGATACTCTGAAACCTGAGATTCCGAGCTTGGCGGGGTTTGGTGTCGTTGGTCTGCAGGAATTTGTGCCCATGTGTTGTCAAAGTCCGACTTCCAGATATGCAGCTGTCGCATCGCCCGTTTCCGCCACCTTTGATCCCGCCTGCGTGACCGAAGACTCATCAAGCAAAGGCATAATACCCGGGCAACGGCTGTCGTTGGTTGTTTCAAGCTTTCGTCATCTGCGAGACCGACTTCACTGTTGGGTTCGCAAAGGCAATAGTAAAGCGTGCTAGGATCATCAGAGCACACACGGAGCAGGACCAAGGCCAAACCATTGGAAATATAGGAAATACTCAAGACCTTTGCAGATCATTACATGGTATTGTTGAACCAGAGCCGACCCAGTCAGCTGTTCTGCATGGTACGTCCAATTCTCATCCGGTTTCGTAGGAATTTTCTCTACTCGGACTACTTTCTCGTAGAAATCCATCGGCCGTAGGCCAGCCCGAAGAATATCCACTGAGAGCTTGTGGGGCGGTTTATATTCCCCGGTAGTGAATAGGGTGTTGGTGTTGGCTTTCGCCCGGTAAAAGAATATATCAGGTACACGCCGTGGGACACTGGATTGACCTTTATCTGGCTTGTCAGATTCAGCATCGTTCAGGGCATTGGCATGGTTGTCGAACTGGACTCCATCTCCGAGTTTAAATTCCTCCCGAGCGTCAGGGATCTTGCATAACTCCGCAATCACTTCACGCACACTTGTTTCAACAGCTAATCGCTCATAATTCTCCGAATCTTTTTCACTTCGTAGCGGCTGGCTACAATGCTTTCGTCCGAGGTCTTCTAGCGAATGGATAGATGAAAATAGTCGTGGTGCATCTTCCTCGGACGCATGTAGTAATTTGCGAACGGAGTTGTAAAGCTGCTGTTGGCTGTCCAAGCAATCTGCCCAATTTCGAAGTCGGTTAGGACAAAACCTCCCAATGGCCTTCGTCAACTTCCCTTTCGTGGAGCTCGCCTTATCTCCGACCGTTACCGGCTGGGATAACAAATTATGGCAGGCTCGAATAAATTCCTGAAAAGTCGTATGCCGGGTGGCTATCTCAGCCTGTTTCTGGGCTTCCTCAGCCTGTCTCTGGGCTTCCTCAGCCTGTCTCTGGGCTTCCTCAGCCTGTCTCTGGGCTTCCTCAGCCTGTCTCCGCAACTCTGATTCCTGTCTCTGGGCTTCCTCAGCCTGTCTCCGCAACTCTGATTCCTGTCTCTGGGCTTCCACAGCCTGTTGCCAAAGGGCTTTATAATCTGGTAAACTATTGTCGGTCATCAATACCATGCAACTGTGAAACGGCGGTCTTGTTAACGATCTGATCGGGGGGATGTAGGAAGCAGAGACAACGACGAGTGCTTTACGCGCGTTTATGGGGCTATCACGCTGCGGTTTCAGCCACCGTGGCCATGCAGTTTTGCGGCACTGCCACAGACTGGTGGAAGTGCGTATGTTATTCGTATTCGCATATTTATTCGTAACCCCTGAACCCCTGAACCCCTGAAACTTACAAGCATTGCTCATAGTTTACTACGGTTCCAACACAAGAAGAAGTCGAGGCATTAAGGCACAAAGCGACGAGCAAATGAAAGGCGGAGGCATAAACCGCAAATCGAAAGACGCAAACCACAAAACGCAAGACTGACGCCCCGTTCAAGCCTGCTCCTGACACCTATAAAAAGCAACCTCTCGCTAGGTCAGAGAGCAAGAAAAGTGCGCAGCTCGCTGTCAATTTACTCCTTACATCAAATTGAGCTGGAAGGCTGTAAGGCGCCATCTTGGCTCTTGAAACCGTGAACTAAATTTATTGGGGGGCCTACCCCTGGCACGTGATAAGATGCGAATATTATTCGCCGAATAAATTACGAATATTATTCAGCACTGCTCAGGATTTGCGAATAAAATAGCGAATATTATTCGCAGCGGTTGGGACTTGCGATAACGAATACGAATACGAATAATGCCGATTACTGCGAATATTCGTATTCGGAGCAGCCCTAAAATTATTTTATCACATACATACGAGGTGCTACAACTCGCTGCTGAAGCAGAATCATACCGACGCTACGGATATGTTCGACAGTATCGAGTATCGAGTGTCGGGCACGCGAGCGCTAATGTTATACTGGGTATTTCTGTGCGAACGAAAAAGAGCTGCTCCGGTTAAGAAGTTGCGCAAACATCTTCGGCGGTATGTTACTGTGGTGCCGGTCGACGAGTTTCGAACGAGTCGAGTCTGCTCTAAACACAACGAGGAGCACAGAGAGAGGACCGGTCTTGGAGAGGAAGAGGATGAGGGTGGGGGAACAATTTTAACAGCAGACGTGGGAAGCAACAGGTGGGTAACTCGAAGCGAGTTTGTGGGTTTACTTCTAACGAGTTTGAATGTCCTAGGGACCTAATTCATATCCACGCACAACGCAATGCAAACGGAGATAAGGGACCATCTCTCCATCCTGTACTATTCTGCAACAAGTGTCATACAGTTTGGAACAGAGAGGTGAACGCAGCTCGGAACATTGCGTGGATATTTTGGTGGATGCGCGCCCATAGTGGACGACGACCACCAGGGTTCCGTAGAAGTAACAACGATGATGCTGGCTGTGGTTGAAGTAGAAGTAACAACGATGATGCAGGCTGTGGTTGAAGGAAGCTTTCTGTATCTTTTACTAGGTTGGATTTCGTTATAACGAGGTTCGTTATAGCGAGGTTTTACTGTATTCTCAGTCGATCGGCAATTCGGCAATTTAGGTTCAGGGCCGCAGCCAAATACACTAAGCGAACCGCCGAAATCGGCTTACCACACGGAATTGGTGCCTAATACCGACTGGGAAAGAGAAATACAGAAAACAATAAAAATGGCGTCCTAAAATGTCTAGTGCCCTTCTCGGTCGTAGTTACAATAGGGTATCGCCAATTTATGTCATTAGAGTGTGCATTGTACGCGATTATAGTAACGCTGTATCCGAACAGCGAATAGTACCTGCGGCCTGAATGCTCGCCCAAATCCAGCGGACACTGTCACGTCAGTCCGCCGCCAGTCAACGTGAGCAAGACGGCACGAGCATTGCGCAAAACACCGTCGTTGGGGCACCCGAGAGCCATATACCATTGTCGAACAAAGAGAAGGGCGAACCTTCGGAACACGAGCGCGATCCGGAAGAAACGAGCCAGAAACAGAACCCGTTTGACAATGTACCCGACGGTGGACTCGTGGCGTGGCTACAAGTCTCTGGATCGTTCTTTATGTATTTCAACAGCTGGTGTGTTTTACTCTATGTGCAGTCAACTAAAGGGCATCGTACAACTAACGTGGCAGGGGTCTAACGAATTCATTTGGCGCGTTCGAGAATTTCTACACGGTCAATGGTCTATCTCACAGGACCGCGAGCGATATTGCTTGGATCGGTTCCTTTCAGGCATTTCTACTCGTTCTCATCGGCGTCGTCACAGGCCCAGTATTTGACAGAGGCTACAGTAGGACACTCGTCGTCGTTGGCACACTGATGGTCGTGTTCGGTCTGATGATGACGAGCCTTTGCACTGAGTACTGGCAAGTCATGCTGTCACAAGCAGTCATCTGTGGCCTTGGTGAGGGCTGTCTGTTTATTCCAGGCATTGCGATTATTCCGCAATACTTTTCCCGCAAGCGAGCATTCGCTACCGGTGTCGCGGCGGCAGGTTCTTCCGCGGGCGGAATCATATATCCAATTGTTTTCCACAAATTGGAGCCACGGCTTGGCTTTTCTTGGGCGACTCGCATCATTGCGTTCATGGTTCTAGGAACTCAAGCCTACGGTTTGGCTGTAATGCGCATTCGATCGGTGCCTAAGTTTAAGCGGTCGCTGTATGACCCAACCGCCATCGGTGATTTCAAGTTCATGGTCTTCACAATCGTTGTCTTCTTTGCTTTCGCTGGCGCGTACGTACCGTTTTACTATATTCAATCGTTTGCTATGGCTAGGAGCATTTTCGACCAGTACACTGCGTTCTACATGCTCTCAATCCTGAACGCGGCATCCGTCTTCGGCCGCATCCTGCCAAACTTTTTAGCGGACAAGATTGGTCCCATCAACGTAATGTTTCCCTTCACAATCTTCACAATGATCATGGCATTTGTGTGGGCCGCCATCAACAATGCCGGCGGCTGCATCGCCTTTGCGATTCTCTATGGCTTCTTTTCGGGGGCCTTTGTCTCATTGCCGCCGCCAGTCTTGACAACTCTGTGCCCAGACCTGCGAATGATCGGCACGAGAATGGGTATGTCCTTTGCAATATCGGGATTAGGCTTACTGATTGGCACGCCAATTGCTGGCGCATTGTTACAAACGTCCGCACAATATACAGCCACTGCAAGTTTCTGTGGTGGCTGCGTCGCTGTCGCTTCAGTCCTGATCGTAATAGTTAGGGTTGCAAAGTCTGGGGGAAGAATTGTGATTAAAGTATAATTTCGAATATTTGGATTGCATTGAGCGTTTGGCTGGTAGAAATATGTGCATTTATTTAGGCTGGGCTTTTCATTTACGGTGTTACCATTTCAGTGTAGAGTACGCCCGAATCTATTGGACTTTTTCAAGTCTTACATATGATTACAAGTCACTTCTCCTGGATTTTCTTGGCCAAGAGCTTCTCCCACTCCGGCGTGTCGCTAGTGCCAAACACCTCCTTGCGCCACTCACGTAGTCGTTTCTTTTTGGCGTACCGTTTGTGATCTTTCTGCTTCTTTTCTGGCTCGCGGTATGGCGCGAGTTTCTTCAGGCCGATGAATTCATTCAGCTGGCTATCGTCCGCGAGCAAAATATCGGCCGGGTCGAGATTAAATGATTCTGGTGACACTGCGCGATACCTGAACTTTGTCTCCGGGTCGCCCACCGCCACGTCTTCAAAGGGAATAATTTCCTTCTCGACAAATTCCTCGACTTTTGCTTTCAGCTTCTTCTCGTCAATCTTCTTCTGCTGCTCTAACTTCTTCTTTTGCCGCTTCGAGATCTTCGGCTTGGATTCGTCGGAAAATCCAGGCACGATATCATCAATCTCGATATCGAAATCCCATTTCGGCTTTTTGTCCTTCCGATTGTAGAAATCGTCTCCAAACGCGAGCTTCATCTTCTCGTCCCATTCGTCTTCCTTGAAATCGGTCTCGAGGTCCCCAGGCGCTATCTCAAGTTCCTCGTCATCGCGCAAACCAGCAATTTCCTTGATACGCTGCAGTTTCTTCATCACGTCTTTAACCTTGAGTTGTTTGTACCGTGCCAATTCCGCCCGCTTTTCCTTGTTTGCGGCTTCCTTAGCTTCCTTCTCCAATCGTCGCGCACGTTGCCGGGCTGTCTCCTCCTCCCGACGAACAGAGTGCGCGTTCACAACATCACGCCCGTACGAAACAATCTGGCCAGCCTCCTCGCCCACCTCAAATCTGAAGTTGTACTTTGTCTCGAACTCCTCCTCCTTCTCGTCATAATCGCTATCTTCATCGACCAGCTCCGGCAAATGTTCCGATTCACCTGCCTTTGTCGGCTTCTTTGCATGCTTCATAGTTGACGAAGAAAGCCATGCTTTTGACGTCATGAATTTCTCGAGGAAAGAATCTGGATCGTCGGCCGGGTCCGGCAATTCGACTGGCTCGACTTCACGTACTGTGTCGGCCTTCTTGAGCGGAAATCCGTCATCTGAATCTTCGCCGTCGTCCACCGCAGCGGAATGCATCTCTTTGACCAGCTGAGCGCGTTCCCGGTCGACTTTAATCGCGTAGGGTAGTTCGCCGTCTGCACTGGCGTCTGGTGCGTTGTCACCGAGCTCATTTAGCAGATTCATCCGGTGGTAGTCCCGTAGATACACTGGCTTGTCTTTTTTGTCTTTGTCATTCGTCGGCGTCTCAATGTCGTCGAAAAATCTGGCATCAGGGTTCTTGACGACGTTGGGATCGTTGCGGCGGAGCGCTTCGACGACTTCGGTAATGCGCCGGTCGATGTCGTCGGTCAGGAGATCGGCTTCCTCGTCTTCTTCTTCGGACGTCGACGATTCTTCGTCATCGTCGCCTAGCTCGCCGCGTTTGACTTTTTCTTGTACTTGTAAACCATTAGCAACTGCCTGCAATCACACGCATGAAATAGCTTACACCGCTGCAACTCCTCTCGCTCTTTATTATGATCGAACCGCTTCTTATACGCCTCATTGATAGTCAACGTAATTTCGTCGTCCTTCCCGTCGTCATCTTCGTCATCGTCGCTGAGCATTAACTTCTTTTTTTTATAATCGGGTCCGGCAGCCTTTTTGTTGGTCCTGGTCTCTGCGACAAAGTCGGCGTCGACACTCTTCTTTTCTTTCTTGTCTTTCTTGTTCTTGCCCTTACTCGTGCCCTTGCTCGCGTCCACTGCCTGGTCGACACCAGCACGATTTACGACCTGTCGAACCATCACCTCGACTTCCCCGGCCGTCTCGTTTTCGTCAAAGCTCGCATCGCTATCGACCTGCGCGCGGTTCGCAACCGACTCCTCTTTCTGCCTTTGCTCGCGGGCCCTTTTTGCCTTTGCGGATGATTTGCGCGGCATTTTGTAAGTTAGTAGTTCATTTATTCGTAGTCGGATCAGGATTTTTTTTATATAGCCCCAAGTACAAGGGTGCCGCCGCACTCAATGCATCAGAGAGAGTGAGTTACGCACTTCTGCCGCAACCAACGAGCGTTATTTGGCGACTGGGCCAGGGTAAAAATGGCGGCTAAGGTCCTTAGTGGATGGAGAAATGCTCTTTGAGGGTCTCGTGGTGAAGCCTGTGGATTAGGGTGTTTGGCAAAAGAGTAGTCAACCAGCGTCGCTCGTGGTTATTTCACCGATAAGTCAGTTAGTGCTGCGTAAATCGTAACTCGGGCGAAATCTGATATCGTTTTGGCCCAAAGGTACCTTTCTACAACTTCAATCAATAACAACACATTATCGCAGCAATGCGGTATGCCGGTATCTATCTGCTAAGAAGAATAATTTGTACAACATTATGAGAATGAAAATTGAGGAAGAAGCTGAGTATGCCTGAATGATTCAATAATATATTTGTATCTCCCCTTAATGTTTCTGCACAGCAGTAGCGGTTGACAGTGATGTCTCGCCGTATGAATAAGTTCTGTATTGTGAACTATATCTTGCACCTTGTTTATCCGGCGCCGTAGGAGCCGCACCATCGTTGAGGTACGAGAGATGTGAACAACTCTGCCGTGACAGACAGCTTTGTTTGTTACAAGACCCTGCATGTCCGCGCGAGATTGCACTGTTCGTGCATATGTTAATGTGGTAACTGCTCCGCAACATCAAATATGACGTTGCGAAGTGTCCGAAAGACTACACGACGAGAAGTCGAGAAGTACTTTTCTGTTCTAATTTGTCCTTGTTTACCGTTTGCTGCATGTAGGCCCAGGACGGATGTAGACGCTAAATCGAACCCAAGTCTTGAGCACAATGCTTTGTTGGCGATAGTCGAATCTGCCGCTGATATCTAACAAGTCGTCGGTAGACATCATCTCCATTGCACAGACAATGAATATATCACAAGCAAACTCAAAATAAAGTGAGCTGAATCGATCTTCTGCAGTGCTTGGTGCTGTAGATCCAAGAAAGTGACTGACGAAATCAGTAGTAACCTCGATCGGCACTCCTCGAATACTGTCAATCTCCATATCCGGGAAAAAGTCCCCAAGGTGAGGTCTAGCTGCAGATCGTCACTATCTACTACCAAGATTCCATTCTCGACTACCATCTATGTAGGACACTGGAATTCGTTCAACCACAACTCAATATCGCGCTTCAGTGCTCGATACCCTTCAGATACCCCTGCCTCGATGATGAGGGTCAATGCTCTGCCATGACCGTTGTCAAAAAAGGGGCCAGGCTAGGTTTCAAGGTTAGTTCACTTGACTTGGAACTGGGAAAAGGACGAATTCAGGAAGTTGGGTTAGAAATATGTGGATCGTGACTCGAACATCGTGAATAAGACGTTTATTATTACTAGTATCAATACTATAACATCCAAAAACATTCCCAGAAGATGACTAACCCAGCAGCAATAAGCATTTCATATATTCTTTCTTTCGCTTAATGGGACTTGGTCAGATATGAGATTCGAAAGGTCCACGGCAAGCAGAGTTGAAATCTTCTGCATCGAACCCAAAGTTCGAAATTTCAGCGACTAACACCAGTACTTGTACACTCGGCACATAAAATGTCGTTGGCGCATATCCTCCCGCTCGGCGTTCAGCTCATCGACCAAAGCACGAACATCGACCTCGCGGCGACCGTTCACCAAGTCTGCCTCTGACGGCTTGACCAACTTTGTCCTGTTCCAAAACTTGTAACCCACGAAGAAAGTCAGCACCACGGGGGCCGCGAGGAATGACTGGAAGAATGCTTCGGGTGTCGGTTGCTTCCCGATCGGACAAATGGCGACCCAAAACTGCGACGCCAGGACGAGGACGTTGAGAACGAAACCGATTGCGGAGCCAACCACGCCTGGTTGAGATTTGAATGCCAGCTCATCCAGCGAATGGCCTTGGATCTTCCACGCGCGCCGGAAGAGGATATGTGCGAGACAAACCGATGCCCATGTGAAGATTGACGACAGACCTGACAAGGCGAGAAGCCAGTTGAAGACGTCGGCTTCTTTGGGAGACGCGGCGATGAATGCGACAAGCCCGAAGATCGTGGTCACGATAATGGCGACGAGAGGGCGGCCAGATTTGTCAATGTATGCTAGATGTTTAGGGGCGAGACCCATGTCCGCTAGCGAAGCCAGCGTACGGGAACAGCCGTAGACAGAGGAATTTCCGACTGACAGGACAGAGATTAAGATGACGACGTTGATGACCGACGGCAGGCCGCCGATGCCAGCATTCTGGATCGCGATCACGAATGGCGAAGCAGCAGTGTTGACATGTGACGTGGCGTCGAGCAGCTGCGGGCTGTTGTAGGGCACAAGGAGTCCGACAAGAGCGAGCGCGATGATATAAAACAGAGTGATGCGCCAGAAGACCTGTTTGATAGCCGACGGCACGGTCTTGCGGGGATTCTCAGTTTCAGCAGCAGCAAGTCCGACAAGCTCAGTGCCGGCAAATGCAAACGCAGCAGTCACAAACACAGAACAGAGACCCTTGAACCCGTGATTGAAGGCGCCAGGGTCAGCCCAGTACGTGCCACCAATGTACCCGCGAACGGGACCACCACCGCAGACAAGGATGATCCCGAGGATTATGAACCCGACGACCGAAACGACCTTAACAAGTGAAAAAATAAACTCAGCCTCGCCATACCCTTTAACGCCAAAGAAATTGATAACAATGATAAGCGTCCAAAAGATGGCGATCCAGACAGCGTTGTTGACAGGGACGTGCCAGTACTGCAGCGTGATGGACGCAGCGACAAGTTCGAGCGGGAAGACAACGAGCCACTGCATCGCGTAGTTCCAGCCCATGGCAAAGCCCCAGGCCGGGTCGATGAACCGGGTAGAATATGTCGCAAACGACCCTGCGACAGGGAACACGACTGCGAGCTCGCCGAGCGCGTGGACGACAATGTAAAGCATCACTCCGATCAGGAGGAACGCTATCAAAAGAGACGCGGGCCCGCCATTGCTTAGCGCCTTGCCGGAATTGATAAATAATCCCGTACCGATCGAGCCGCCGATGGCGATCATCTGGAGATGCCGACCTTTAAGGCATCGCGCGAGAGGCGACTGCGCTGTGCGTTTGGCTGCCGCCTCCATGTCGTAGCCGTCGGTGGATGTCGCGGACCGACAATTTGCAAGGTAGACCTCGTTCGGGCGGAACGAGTCCACAACGCGGACCCATATTGACGCGGAGACTTGCGCGGGCGAAACGACATTAGTCTCGATCGATGCTGCCTCAAGGCTTTCAGACTTTTCGCAAGCTGGAGAAGACATTGTGAACGAACCAGCCAGTAGATGGTAGACGTGATGAGGCAGAATAAGGAAAGAGGTGCCGTTGTTTCCAGTTTTATAGTTGCTCAAACAAGGACTTCGAAATCCGACCACCTTCCACCACCTTAATGAAATGAAAGCACGCATCCAGCTCGCTAGATAGAACACTCTCTAAATTCAATACACATTATTGATATAACGGAAGGTACAGTGCGAGTCCATCGCGGAGTACAATCACTGCAACCAAAGTCAATTAGCTAAAAGGCCAAATTGGAACGATCACTGACTAGTCATTCCCACAAGCCATGAAAACCGCTCATAATCATGAAGTTGCGAAAAATAACGCGCAGAATTTATTGAGCATTTCAGTCTCTACAGATGCAGAAGCTGCTGTCCATAAATTTGAATATTTGATGAATCCAGCATCCAAATGGGCTTCACGTGAAATGGATCAAGTGGATGGGAAGGAGTGTCATCCGCAATACAACCCTAACCACAACGATTGCCCACTATCCGACCGGAATATCACATGTTTGGTCTCCGCAATTAAGGTCGTACATCGGCTGATAATTTTCAACCACAGAATTCCAGACAGATCCCATTACTCTGAAACATAGAATGTCGCAGCCTCGCAGGGACAAGGCGACTGGCCGATATCGTGACATGACGGTTAACGTCGGCATTTGGCGGAGTGCAATAAGAGTCCCAACTAGCAGGGCCCGGGGCTAGTCCGCCAATCAAAACACTTCCCCAGATTGATCAATATACATAACAGAATCGTCGACTGTCACATCCATAAGAGCGGTAAGACCACGGGCATTGGAGGGAGTGGCGCTTGCAGTATGGATCCGGCGCAGTCTTTTGCCGTACTTGGAACGAGATTAAAGTCCAATAATCCCGTATACTTTCGACATGCCCGGGTGCTAATTTCTACACTTGAAACTTAATCAGTCCAGCTTGTGAAGCTCGGTCGAAATATCATGGATTTGTCCAAGGATCGCCGCACAGAGACTCTGCAACTCTTGCGAGCCCTGCACGGAATCACGCACCGATTTGCAGCTTGAGCGCCATACACGGCACCATTCTCAGCCTGGTGGTGCTAATATTAGACAAGTTCCAAGATGCTGACGTTGGATGAAAATTTTCGAATTCAGTCCCTGGGTAGCCTGAGACGCGCCACATCAATAATACAATGAATGAAAAAAATATTTTCCAGCGCGTCCCGAGGTGCTGACAAGGTTTGTGCGGATTCAGGGGTATCGACGACGCTGCGGCTCGCCAGTGCAACCTGCCAAGTTTTATCGGCCAGCACCGACACTACACTTCGCACTGCGATGCCGCTCACTAAAAAACACTAATCCTAAAATAAACCCTCGCTGGGTGCAAACAAGGACGCGAAAGCCAGCCAAGCAAGCAGAAATTTCACACAGACTCGAGGGCCCGGTCCAAGTTCTCCAAGAAGCATGGAATTAGGGAACGAACCCGGATGGTCATCTCGGTATCCTCGGACTCGTGCTCAGTTGTCAGTGCGTTTGTCTCCTGTTTGCTGCCTCCACAGTGCCTGGTGGGGCATCTCATAATTTGATCGCGTGGATGATCTACTATCCACACATTCTTCAATTGCATTTGCTGCTAAATTAGTGGACCAAGAATCTGTCGTGACCAAATAGGCGGCGATTTCCGGTACAAATGAACGTCGTGGCTCCGCAAAAGCTTTATAAGCAGACCGACAGGAACTGGCTATTATGTTTTCTTGGAGCTCTGGTGATTATTGGCGAACATGGAGCAGTGCATGGATCAATACCAAGTGCTCAACCACCGCATTGCGACAAGATAGATGGGCTTGGCTTGGCTATCTAGACTAGACCGGGTTGGGTGCAAAAAGTCAGATAACGCGTGATTCTTGGAAGTCGTCGCCGCAGTTCTGGGTACGCTGATATCCGATGTTGATCAAATTGGTTTCGCAAATTTGGGTAGAACGCTGCTCGCCGTCACCGCAGCATCACGAGTGCGGCATCACGTACCCGCGCCCCGCTCGACACGATGTCGCCCCGTACCCGGCACACCAATGCAAGTTTAATATGTGGATGGGCCGGAGGTAACTTTTAAGGGCGGGAGAATGATTTTTACACACAAGGCGCTCTCCAGTTCTCGTCTGCTCATTTTTGTCTGTTCCTGATTCGTTTAATGCACGCGCGCATCAGTGGATATCTTGCTGTAGACGTAATATGATACTGTATATTATGCCGGCTTACTCGTCACCTCAACACCGTATGTGCCGCAATCGTCTTAAGAGTTCTATCGATATCGCACAATCTCCGGGTCTGAGCGAATGCTTGGAGTACGGCACGGCAGACACTAGTGGGACCAGTCCCTTGCGGAGAAGTGTTGTTGCGGAAGATTCCATCCACCAATGAAGGCCCACAACTGTCCCTAATGTTTTTCGCGGCACCGCCTCTCTCGATATGTCATCGATCCCGAACGACGGGCGAATGAGAGGGCGCAGACCCTCTATACCTGGTCACTTTTAGTTCGTGGTGGTCCTAGCTCGCCAAATTTGTCGTTTTCTGACGAGAGTGGAGTACGGAAGGCTCGTGCCTCTTACACTGTACTCGAAGTAGCCCGCTGGCCATTGCGACCGCGATATTGTCATAGGCTTGTGTTTGCAAGTCACTACTCGCTTCGGATTTGGCCAACTACGAGATCTCAATGCCGATCACCAGCTGTTCCTCGGTTCGAAGTTTCTTTGCCGTCTACGGAATATTCTGCAAGTAATCCGTACTTTGTCTGGACCTAAGAAACGGCTATAGTCGGCCATCTCGAGCGACTGTGCTGAGACATGATCTCAGTGGCGCATCTAGAGGCGCCGTGTGGCGCGCATCGAGGCGCCATTCATATTCATCGAGGCGCCATTCACACTTATTTGTCAGTTGCCACCTGTTCTTTCTCTGACTGGTTTGCCTGGCCAACCTGTCGACGCGTCTGCGCAGCCCTGGTTATGCGCGAAAAATTTCGCCTGGCTCTCGAATGGAGCGCAGTTGACCGGTGCTCTGGACGGCCTAATTCGCACGGGGGCCAAGGTCGCCGAGAGTCGAGCACACCCATGCTCAGAAACTTTAGATAAGGGTACCACTTGACTCCGGCGACTCGTCCGCCGCATCTACCATTAGATAACAGGCGGTTACCGACTGGCAGCATGCCGACTACCGCAAGGACATACCAGCGAATCCCAGTTAACTGAACGAGTGAACGGTTATTGAAGGAGAGCACGAGACGATTCCGATAGGTCGTGTGAGAATTGGCGATGCGCCTCGGCGACTCTCATGCGACTCACATGCGTAGACAGCACTCATCTGCCCATCACACTACTTCTCCATACCACGCCCCTACAAACGCCAAAGCAGGCGCCTCCGTCAGCCATTTACCAGAAGGCCGACAGCCGACTCAAACAATTACCGCCCGCTAAGGGAGAGAATGGGCTTGATGGCTTCGTGGCGCCGGTAGCCTGATGAGCACAAATGGCTAAGGGCAAGGGCTGCGCAACACGTACTGTTACCCGCCTCAATTGTACCTGTCGACACGGCACCTCGCAGTCGCGACTCGCGTCGTGTTCGAGGACTCGCTCCCTTTTCTTCACACTGCCCAGGGCACGCGCCTGATACACACGGCTCTCTAGCCATGTCAGTGCCTGTAGTACGTCTGATCTGTCACTATATAGCTGTGCATTTCCCTCTGTAGGTCTGTCTTCTCTGCTCCTGTCATCAGTTCACACTTCCCTTCACATTCACATTCACATCCATCACCATGTCCGAAAAGACCTCCAAAGAGGAGGGTCTTCCCACCTATAAGACCACTACTGTCGACTCTTCTTTCCAGTCAAACTATGCCGGTCAGGTCGCTGAGGTCCCCACGACGGTCTGGGGTCGCTTCGTCGATTCCTTCCGCCCGTGCGACGTCTATGTCGCCAACTGTAACATGGAGAGTAATGGGTCTGGCTACGACATGGAGGCCGCCGCAAAGCGCACTGCCGAGTCACCTCTCGCTCGCAGTCTCAAAGGCCGTCACTTGCAGATGATTGCCATCGGTGGCTCTATCGGCACCGGTCTGTTTGTCAACTCTGGGTACGCTTCGGAATCGTGTCTGTCTGACCGTGCCTTCCTTACTGACTGGATACAGAAAAGCGCTCAACGGCGGAGGACCAGCCTCGCTCCTGATCGCCTTCGGCATCATCGGTCTCATGTTGTACACCGTCGTCCACGGTTTAGGTGAACTTGCCGTCACCTTCCCCGTCTCTGGTTCGTTCTCCACTTACTCGACCCGATTCATCGACCCTGCCTGGGGTTTCGCCATGGGCTGGAACTACGCTTTGCAGTGGCTAGTTGTCTTCCCTCTTGAGCTTGTCGCCGCGTCCATCACCCTGCAGTACTGGAACGTTAACGTGAACAACGCCGTTTGGGTCGCCATATTCTGGGTCGTCATCGTTGTGATCAACTTCTTTGGTGTCAAAGGCTACGGTGAGGCCGAGTTCATCTTCTCAATGATCAAGGTCATCGCCGTTATTGGCTTCATCATCCTTGGCGTTGTGCTTGTTTGCGGTGGCGGCCCCGTTGGTGGCTACATTGGTGGCAAGTACTGGCACCATCCTGGTGCGTTCAACCACGGCTTCAAGGGTCTCTGTTCCGTCTTCGTTACTGCCGCGTTTGCGTTTGCTGGCACAGAGCTCGTCGGCCTTGCCGCCGCTGAGACTGCGAATCCGCGCAAGACGCTCCCCACAGCCGTTAAGCAGGTCTTCTGGCGTATCACTCTCTTCTACATCGTCGCTCTCACGCTTGTCGGCCTCCTTGTCCCTTACGACAACGAGCGCCTTCTCGGTGCGTCATCAGTTGACGCCACCGCGTCGCCTTTCGTCATCGCGATCACAAATGCTGGAATCTCGGGTCTGCCTTCCGTCATGAACGTTGTCATTATGATTGCTGTATTGTCAGTCGGCAACTCGTCTATCTACGGCTGCTCTCGCACGCTCGCCTCCCTCGCCGAAATGAACCAGGCCCCGAAGATCCTCGCGTACATCGACAAGTCCGGTCGTCCGCTCGTCGGAATCATAGTCACATCCATCTTCGGACTTCTCGCCTTCGTCTCCGCTTCTCCCGCCGAAGGCGATGTCTTCAACTGGCTCCTCGCCCTCTCCGGTTTATCCTCGATCTTCACCTGGGGATCCGTCTGTCTCGCGCACATCCTGTTCCGTCGCGCATGGAAAGTCCAGGGCCACTCCCTTGACGAACTCGCGTTCAAGTCGCATCCCGGTGTCATCGGTTCCTACGTCGGCCTCATTCTCAACTTTCTCGTCCTTGTCGCACAGTTCTGGATCGCGGTCTGGCCTGTTGGCGGCACTCCCAACGCCTCCGATTTCTTCATGGCCTACCTCGCCGCGCCTGTCGTTATCGCGTTCTACATCTTCTACAAGGTCTGGAAGAGGACCCCGTTCGTGCGTCCGTCGCAGGCGGATTTGGTCAGCGGCCGCCGCGAAGTCGACATTCCTGCCTTGGTCGCAGAGTTGAAGGCGGAAAGAGAGGCATTGAAGCAACGCAATATTTTGATTCGGATTTACAAGTTCTGGTGTTAACCGGTTGTTTCAGGCATTGGGTGCTTGGCCTTGTTTTTGGTTGTTTGCTTGTGACATTAACTAGTATAAAAGTGGTTTGTAATATATGAGTGGGATGGTTATATTACCGAGCATGAATAAAAGGGGTCGATTTATATACAACAAGATTAGTTCAATAAAGCTTACCGCATGAGTTGCATACTTTTTTAAATCGGTTACAGGACGATCAAAGATCAATGTACGTAAGAATCAGGTCTTATAAACAAACGACCAACGAACACAGCTGCGGCTCTCCATACCAATTCGTAAATTGTTCTTTCATGTCTGTCTCTTTCGTGAGACACACGCCGCCTCCTGCTCCAGATGTGCCATCATGAGCGTGGTCGATTTATCCCTTGGTGTCCGGCGCAAGCGGTCTCGAAATTCGCGAAACTGGAGGCAGGCAGCAGAATTCATTCGCGCATATGAAAGTAGCATCTGTGCGTACGCTGCAACAATAGCGTGGAATGTCCCGGCGGGGACCGTCCCCGCATGTCAAAGTTAGTTCGACCTCTGGTCCTGTTTGGTTTAAATATGGCACAGACTTGGCTTTGGAGCATAGACCCTTGAATGATATTGAGCACGGTACGCTAGTGTGCGACAGTGGGGGTGGAACTGTCCGCGGATATTTCTGGTGAAGGTGCGGCGCCCGGCGGCCGGAAGTTGGGAGGCCGACGGCCCAGAGAACACGGCCACGGCTCCTCCCTCTCGCTTCCAAAATTATTCCGCAACCATAACTGTTTAAGCTGTCGGTTCGTCAATATTGAAAATTAGGTAACTGGATCTTGTGTGTGTTTGCTGCTGGTGTATTACTGTGTAGCCTACACCCTTTCGATCTGCTTCTATTTTGTTCGACGGAATACTTTAATACATTCCAAAATAATCGTCCATTCTCTAATCGTACGCTCTAGATTTGCCGTCTAGGTTCTTGCTTGCAATTAGGTACGGTGCTCATTCTGTCTTGCGAAATGTGTTGCGAGCTTCACAGTGACAGCCCACGACTTGGTGTGATTTTGATTCGGACGAGTCGTGTCCTCGCCCAACACTTCATGCGTCAGGCAGCGTATGCGGAATACCACAGTATCAATGCGCTTAAGCTTATCGCTATCAATCAGCCATTTTAATTTACTTGCAACGTCACCCTCGAACGGCCGACCGGACGATTTGCCGAAGATCTGACTTGCTGTGGAATACAAACATCCCGAATTGGTGAGCGTCCTTGTTCTTCTCATCTGGTCACGCGCCATCTGTTGTCGATCCCTTGCGATATTCGCTTACTACTACTTTCGGAGATTCGGATACAAGGACGAGCTCTTGCGCACTTCGCGACAGTTATGCGATTTCCTTGACTATAAGTTGAACCCGAACATCACGGCGGCCGGAGGTTCCTCGTTCCCTGCTGCCAGACTCGCCACTCCTTGTGTCAATAGCATTGACCGTAGCACATTCCTCACACGCACTCAGATGTCTGCTGAATCCAAAAGACCTGATGTCGAGTCCGGTCCGGTTGTGGCTGTAGCCTCGCCTACTACAGGAGCTCCTGCATCCGCGTGGGATCGGTTTGTCGACTCGTTCCGGCCGAACGACATTTACCTCGCCAACTACGCCAGCAGCAGATCCAACACCGACGGCTACGACATGGACGCCGCAGTCAAGCGCACGGCGGATTCACCCCTCGTGCGATGCCTCAAGGGCCGTCACCTGCAGATGATCGCAATCGGAGGCTCAATCGGCACCGGCCTGTTTGTCAACTCGGGCAAGGCCCTCAGTGACGGCGGTCCCGGCGCGCTCCTTATCGCATTTGCACTCGTCGGTCTGATGCTGTTCACCGTCGTTCACGCCTTGGGCGAACTCGCAGTCGCCTTCCCCGTCGCCGGATCGTTTTCGACGTATTCTACTCGGTTCATTGACCCGGCTTGGGGTTTCGCCATGGGCTGGAATTACGCCATGCAATGGCTTGTCTGTTTCCCGCTCGAGCTTGTCGCGGCGTCCATCACGCTGCAGTACTGGCATGTGCATGTCAACAACGCCGTCTGGATCGCCGTCTTCTGGGTTGTCATCGTCGCGATCAACCTGTTCGGCGTCAAGGGCTACGGGGAAGCCGAGTTCATGTTTTCGCTGATCAAGGTCGTTGCTGTCATTGGGTTCTGTATTCTCAGCATTGTGCTTGTTTGTGGTGGTGGCCCCGTCGGTGGGTATATCGGCGGCAAGTACTGGCGCGATCCTGGCGCGTTCAACCATGGATTCAAGGGTCTCTGTTCTGTGTTTGTTACTGCTGCATTTGCTTTTGCTGGCACCGAACTCGTTGGTCTCGCCGCGGCGGAGACAATGAATCCGCGCAAGACGCTTCCTTCCGCTGTCAAGCAAGTTTTCTGGCGTATCACTCTGTTCTACATTGTCTCTCTCACACTCGTCGGCCTTCTGGTGCCCTACAACAACCAACGGCTTCTCGGCGCCACGTCGCATGTCGACGCGGCTGCCTCACCCTTCGTCATAGCGATCCAGAACGCCGGCATATCCGGCCTACCATCTGTCATCAACGTCGTCATCCTGATTGCTGTCCTGTCAGTCGGCAACTCTGCTGTATACGGCTGCTCCCGCACGCTGACATCCCTGTCCGAAATGGGACTGGCCCCCAAGTTCCTTTCCTACATCGACAAAGCCGGTCGTCCGCTCGCGGCCGTCCTCGTGACCTCTAGCTTTGGCCTGCTCGCATTCATTTCCGCCTCGCGGGCCGAAAGCGAGATTTTCAACTGGCTCCTCGCCTTGTCTGGCCTCTCGTCCATCTTCACCTGGAGCTCCGTCTGCCTTGCACACATCCTCTTCCGCCGCGCATGGAAAGTCCAGGGTCACACGCTCGAAGAACTCACGTTCAGGTCGCAACCAGGCGTAGTCGGCTCTTACCTGGGCCTACTCCTCAACATCCTCGTCCTTGTCGCGCAATTTTGGATCGCAGTCGCACCACATACCGGCTCGCCCAACCTCAAGGATTTCTTTCAAGCCTATCTCGCGGCGCCGGTCGTGCTGGTGTTTTTCGTAGTGCATAAGATTGTGCGGAAGACAAAGGTTGTTAAGCCTTCACTGGCGGATGTGGTCAGTGGGCTGCGCAAGGTAGATAGTCCTGGCCTTGTCGAGGAATTACAAGACGAGCGCAAGGTATTGACACGGCGTAATATCGCGTATAGAGTGTATAAGTTCTGGTGCTGAGCACAGGCGAGCCAGTCAGGAACAGAAATGAATTCATTAGCTTACGAGTATAATTTTCGTTACGAATCACAGTTGTACTATTTTGGAATGAGGTCTAAATTGGAAATATGGAGTATGTAATATTTTTGTGACAATTGAACATGAATCTGGGCATGATGTATTTATTTCATCTGTAGGCTGGGCGGCGGCATTTGCAGACGCCAGATTGTGGTCGTGATGCGCAAGCTGAGCCAAACTTTTTCGCCCAAATGTTCATGCAGCAAGGTACAGCAACCACAGCCGTGTCGAAAATGTCGAACAGACGAAGTTTGTTCGATGGCTCGCCCCTCAAGGTTTAGTATATGTCATGTTTAAAATCGACTGACGTGGCGGGACGCAGGGTGCGCTCATGGTCCTCTGGAGCTAAGTTCAAAGACGCCGCGGAGGTTCAGATGTGATCCGTGCATGTCGGAGAAGCAGTGGTTGGTAACGAACGTGCGTCGATGGTGAGGTAATACCGATGGTGAAGTAATTAGCTGTCGCTTGGAAAACGGGAGTCAATGGAGGACAATTGCATTATATGTCGTCAGATAAATCAGGAGCGAGGGAGAAATGGACAGTAGCAGAGCAATGAACCGTCTACTTCCATGAAGCATAATGCATGATATCACATTAGTAAAACAAAAACTATATGACTATCTACCCGTAATATAAGTTCTTTGAACGCACTATGATCATATGGGTCGATGTTGCGCTGTTGATCTACTTTATTGCGAGTAGAAGAAATGTTGGACAAGCGAATGGGGGCGGACACGTCATACGGTCAACATAAGGGTCCCGTGCCAGCCAGAATGGAAATTCAAAACAATTCCAGCGCGTTCACCCAACTATCCGACATCTCTCTGCAACACCCGTCAGCACCTACAAACTGCCCATCGGGAGATGTTCACAACAACCCCGGTAGGCACCCGCAGGATTCGCACAAATCGGCGTCAGCCAGTTATCCCACCCAACGTCCCGTCGGCACCGCCGGGACGGCATCCAAGTCTGCTTCAGCAACCGCAACCAGCTGCTGCGGCAACGCTTTCGTCCTTCACCGAGCGCGGACGACCTGTCGTGTATGACGACGAATCAGATGATACAGATGTGCTCGAGAGTATATCGGTTGCCCAGGATAATATAATGTCGCCGAGGCCAAGACGGAATCAGTTCACGCCCGACCGAGAACCAGAAGCGGAAGTGCATGTATATGGTACTCGATCTGCGACCCGATCGACGAGAAAATCGAGGCCGTTAAGCGAGCAGAATGAAAATGTCGCGAATGAGCGGAAAAGATCGTTACGGAGTTCTAGTGTCGTTAGATCCATTGGTATGTCGAAGTGGGGTTTCGAATCGGTCGGGCGTGCTAACATGCTGTTGTAACAGACGAGTCGGATAAAGAGAGTGTTGTCTCGTTTGTCTCGTCAAGGAGCTCAAATGGAAGTAAATCAGGTTATCCTCGTCGATCACCGCGTCTCAGTTCGAGATACTCACCTCCTGGTGGCTCTACACCACTGGCTTCGCGGCAACTTTCACCAGAGATGGATCCCAACTACAGTTTCCGCGAAGAAGATGCTGCATACGCGCAGATCGGAATGAATGCTTCCATAGACAACACGCTCATGCAAGCTAGACGAGACCAAGATAGCTTGGGGGTTAACGAACAAGACAATCTGATTGATCAGGAGATATTGGACGAGCAACTACCAGAGATGACAGAAGCTGATCAGGTTCTTGCAATTGGATCCTTACTAAAAATCCAATTATTCACATTGCTGATGTATGCAAGAAGCCTTCTTGCTCCAGTGTTCTCCAAAAACGCCTTAATTTTCTCATTATTTTTTGTACTCACAGCTCTCGGTGCCAATTTGGTCTCACCATCATTCAATTCCGGAACAGTAGTGGGCAAGCTCCGGTTAATTTTGCCCCCTTTCGAAACACCTTTAGGAGCACCAGAAACCAACGAAGAGGTTATTAGTCGGTTACTTGATGTAGAGGCAAAGCTTGGCAAGATCTCTTCAACTTCGCAGGCTCTCAAGAACGAATACCTTCAATATGTTAAGGCTGAGGAGGCCAAAGTAAGCGGTATACAAGAAGCGGTCAAATCTTCGTTGGTCCAGCAATTCGCCTCATCAGACGGGTTTAACCAGCTTAAATCTGACTTCTCAAAGTCCGCCGCCGCCGCCCAGGAGTCTTACTCGGCTCTCAGCTCTGCATTTCGGAAATTTCAATCTCGGCATGAAGACGCTGAGGAATCCGTTGGAAAGTTAACGGAGCGCGTGCAAGCTATCAACGGCGCCTCAAACGGCCGATTCGCGGGCCTTGACTCACAGGTCGCGAATATATTCGCCATGTTGGCCGAGACTAATACGGCGATGACATCAGCTAAGGAGCAGTTCAAATCGCTGGAAGGTACAGTCGAATCCCACGGCACGCGGGTCCTAGCTATGAGTTCGAGGTTGACGGATCTTGAATCTAAAGTTGACGACGCAGTGTCGCGAATGGCAGCCATAGTGCAGGATTCAGCTATAAATGCTATTGACAAGATCTTGCCGGAACGACTGCCAGTAAGGTTTGAGGATGATGGATCAGTGTATATTGCACCGGAATTTTGGAAGTATTTACAAGCCGCGTTTCCTTCCAAGACAGAAGTGGAGGATTCCAAATCGCAACTTGAGAAGTTTCGAAACTACTTTTCGAAATCGGAAAAGAGAGAAGAGAGCACTGTATCTTGGGAGGAGTTTCTGAGTAGGAACGAGGGCACCCTGAATTCTTACCTCGACGCCCATATTCAAGGTTATTATGACAAGCTTGACGACAGGGATTCGTTTGTGTCCAAAGGCTTTTTCTTAGATCTTCTCCGGCGAGAGATGGAGTCCGTGAAAGACGAATTTGTTCATAAGCTTCGCGATTCTGAAGGCGAACTTGAAAAACTGGTTACGGACTCAGTTGCGAAGGCGGCATTTGCAAGCACTCTCAGTGGCGGTAGCGGATCTCAGGTGAATTTAACTCAATCAGCAATCGATACGCTTATCGACGAGGCGCTGATGCGATTCCAGGACGGATTGGCTCGCAAGCATGATTTCGCCGATTTCAAGTCCGGCGCACGCTCAAATCCATTCACAACGTCTAAGACATTTGATCCGTATGGAGGTGGTTCAGGATCATGGAACGCGTTGTCGTCGTTCTTGTCGAAGGAAATTCCGACTCCATCGGAAGCGCTAGATCCAGAAATCGCGTTAGGGCACTGCTGGGCATTTCCTGGACAAGAAGGCAGCCTGGGAATTCGTCTATCTGAGTGGATCTACGTAGACGAAGTTGCCATTAATCATATACCAAAGAGCTTAGCCAGAGATGTGCGAAGCGCCCCGAAAGAGTTTGAGTTTTGGGTTGAGGTGAACAATGACAAGGAGAGGTCCGAATTGTGTGATGCGATGGATGGAGTTTATTCCACGCGGCTAATCGACGTGAAAGAAGGTGGCGATCGCATTGAGATCAAGGCGTCAAAGGGGCCAGAAACCGACGTCGGCGCAAAGACAAAGTCGTGCATGACAATGGACAAATATGTCATGGTCGGAAAGTTTACCTACGACATCAATGGGCCGTTCCACTTGCAGTCTTTCAGGCTCGCGCGACCTGCCACTCGAGTACTTAAAAGAGTCGCGATTAACAACGTGTTTTTCAGATTCTTACAAAACTGGGGAGCAGAGGCATATACATGCATTTACAAGACGCTTGTCTACGGTAACCCTGTTGACGGGGTCTATAACGCTGGACCGAGAGGCATCGACGATAGTTTGGAAGGGACTAATCCTGGATTGTGGGATGATGATCGAGGGCTTGGTGAAGATATTCCTCTATGATCATGGCACACAATTGGTGGCGACTTAGCTAAAATGTATAATAAACGACTGTACCATATGATTTACTATGAGCTGTTGCGAGTGTTTTTTGTCGTTGGGTTAAATTAAATTGCAGGCGGTTTTGAGCCTTTGGTATGCGGGAAATGTACAAACAAATTAATATAGGAAGGCCAGTTTTGTCCAAAACAGTAGGTCTACAATTGGCACTTAAGCAGTGAAAAATGCAATTTGCGATTTATATACTACAAGAAGACTAGCCGACGCCAATTCTGCCTTACATCGTCTGTGTGCCATACCCCCGAATATGATCAGCAAACCTCCAGCTCATGTCCTGACATCTAACGTTCTGTTCAATCGTGACTTCCCCATCGGTAGTAACAGTAGCGACACTGTACTTGTCCAAACTTCGCGCATCTCTGTAGAACAAAACCTTCATGCACTCATCAAGGGCAGCTCGAGCCTGTTGCTCAGTAATCCTCTTCTCGTCGCCGTCATCTGAAGCTATCTTTCTAAGCAACGGAATCGCAAGGTAGGCGCCGAAACCGGTCGCGATGGTGGGAGCGGAGTACGTGACACCAAGCAGATCAACGTAGCCGAGGAATGGCGATCCATCATCTTTCTTGCCCGCAACAAGGATCGCGTTCCAAAGAGGATCAATTTTGCTGCGACGATTGTACATCACCCGGGAGAGATACTCGTAGATATGAGGCGCCCGGAGATTATGTCCGTCTTGCTCGTAGTTGTCCTCAATTCTTCATGAAATGTCAGCTACACCATCACTGCTGAACAACCAAATAATATCACAAACATTAATCGCTCGAGGAGAAGCTGAATGTATTGCATATCTGACACGTCGCCGCTGACTCCAACGACGGTCTCCTTGCCGACTTTGATCAGCCGTTCCTGATCAGTAAACCGCGCCAAAGATCCATACGATGCTATTAACCAATCAGCACCAGCTCATCACATCCACACGCTCTCCACATCCAAGGATATGGTCGTCACTGACCCAAGTTATCAGCAGCGAGCATGACGCCCTTATTATACTTGATCGCGAGGACACTGGTACCCGTGATCGAGGGTTGCTGGGTGTGAGTCGTTGGCCCGGCATTGTGGATGGCCGGGTTGTATACACCGTAAACATCCGATCGGGGTCGACCCCAGTTCTCTGGCATATGATCCATGGCTAGCTATTAGACCTTTAAAGAAATTTTTGGTGGAATGATGGCGGTTTGTGGAGCGATAGAGGTGAAGTCGATAGAAGACAACGGCGCTGACACACTTCTTAATTGAAGTACCCTAACCGTCGTATTCAACCATCAGCCGTGACAGTCAGTTATAGCTACAACTACATAACTAATAATAAACAATACAATTCCGAGATAGTTAATCTTCTTGGTCACCCCTAGATACGAATAGCCTATTTAATCATTAAGTGTATGTACATCTTGTGATAACCTTTGTAATCGCTTACACGCGCGAACTAAATTCTCAATAAAATCGTCGTAATGAATTCATTTACGCTATGTCAGCGCTACGTTCAAATTATTCCTCCTTTCCGTCTATCTTCTCCTCGACCTTATCCTCGACCTTATCGTCGACCTTATCCTCAGCTTTGTCGTCGTTCTTCTCATTATCCTCCTCAGCTGCCTTCTGACTGGCCTTGTCGTCAATCTTCTCGTTGCTTTTCTTCACTCTTTTAACTACCTTTGCTTTCTTCTTCTTTTTCTTGACAACAATGTGAGTAGCCTTAACTTCCTCTTCAGCTGCCTTAGCCGCTTTCTTTCGTGCCTCCAAAATTTCGGCTTTGAATTTTTCCACTTCTTGTCTATCAGCCTCATCCTCATCAGCACTATCCAAATCATAGTTCTCCAGTCCACGAGCATCGACCCGTAAAATGTTTTTGGCCCTGTGAGGAGCTGCCCGAGCCGAAGATCTCCGCTGTGCAATTTCGTCCGGATCAACAATTGTGCCATTTTCGTCACCAAATGTCTCCTCCTTGGCAATCTCAACATGTGCCGGCTGAGTACGATGTCGCTTAGACTTCTTCTTCGTCACTGGCGCGGCGATGGATGCAATCTCAAGCTTCATGATCGGGATAGAATCGATATCCAGCTTCTCGTTCTTCATTGGATCTTCAGGACCTGACGATTCCGACGACGACGAATCCCTCCGCGGCTTGCGAGATTTCGAAGCGACCTTGTCGGACTCCAAAATGTAGTACGGATCTTCAGCTTGACGCCGTCGTCGCTCCTGTCGACGCCGTTCCATGTCTTCCTCATCTTCAGATTCCGATGGGGCGGCCTCCCGCGATGACTTTGATTTACTCTTGGCCTTAACAATTACGCTCGGTGAAGCGGTATTAACATTCTTGCTCGAATTCAATTCTTGCTGCTTCATAATTTGCTCTCGTAATAACGCTTCCTCCTCGTCTTCGGACTCGGAATATACAACCGGCACGTTAAACTCTTCGTCCAAATCGAGGCCTTCCGGGATTGGGATTCGCTTCTGTGCTTTAGCCGAGACGGGATTCAGTTCCCAAAAATTGAACATTGACGGCATTGCCTGTGAAACCAGAGCCGGAGGCGTCAGGTCAGAATCGTCGGCTGGCCGTTCCTTGATAGCCAGTGCAATCAATCTGAACATCTCCAAGAACTCAACAGAACGTTCTTGTACTTCGATATCCATAGATGTCGAGTACTTCTCAAGGTATGTCACGATATTCTCAGTCAATTGAAGTATCTCTTGTGCGCGAGAGTGGGTCCATGGAATGCGATCGTTTCCGGCATACTGGCAATAGATCTTCGGAATTGCGTGAATATACACAGCCTTGATATCATCGGAAAGGGTTTGTGGCTCTATATTAACAATTGTATCAAGGATGAATTCTGGATTGTCCAGATAAATCGCGTATTCACCAATAATCCATCCCGCATACTTAAGAACTCCGGGATTCTTTATCATGATATCTTTGTCTGTTACCATGCGCGCTGAAGCGCCGACAGCGTAGTCGCGAACTGAACGAACGCGAACTGCAACGTTCTGAAGCTCCATGCCGATCTCTGCTCCAATATCCTTGACACCTTCTGTGATCTTGATGAGGTCCACCAGGACCGCGATGTACCACTCGAAATTTGTTACGTTGGCGTATGTATTGTTGGAACACATGTCTAGAATTCGACGCACGACTTCAGTTCGGTAATGTTCGGGTAGTACCTGGTCTCGAGACTGCGGAATTAGCTGTAGCATCAGTCTCTTGACAACTTCGAAGAGGGTGTCGGTATTGACAAGGTACACCACCAACTCTACGGCGCGCTCACGTATTGACAAATCGGGATCATCCATGCAGTCCATGATAACGTCAGCATTTTGAGCGACGAGAAGCGGATGCGTAAGAACAATTTTGTTGTATGCCAATAATCCAACGAACTTGAGATTCTGATCTGTCTCTTCAAAAAATATCCGAAGTTTGCCGACGCACATGGTAGCAAGTTGTTCGTCGTCCTTGCTTAGCATACCACCTGACACGATACAGTTAATGCATTCGTATAGGAGAGACATCGCTGTGGTTGTCTGTATGATGTTCGTTATCGGCGGAATAATCTTTGCTTTCAGCCGTGGCTCAATGGGAGCCAGAGATGCAAACTATCACGTGTGAGATTGCCAATCCATACCTGCGCAAATTGTACTACATACTAGCTTAATAATCTTGATAAGCATCCAATTGTTCGAGGACGTGGTAAGAATGTTAAATAACTGTGGTGCAAGAGGAAGATAGTTCTTTGGATGCTTCTTTGCAAGCTCGCAAATGACATTAACAGTTGCCGAAACGACCGATATCTCGGGATCTTCAAGTTTTTCACGGAGTCTTGGAAATGACGTCCGTAATGCCTCCGGGAATTGCAGAAATATCTTGTACATAACCATAACTGCTTTCTTTCGCACGTATGGCTTTGAGTGATTCATCATCTTTATAAGATCTTCGGCCAGATCGCGTGCTAAACTCGGCGAGACGATATTTGAGAGTCCACTAATCGCCATCGCAACATCAAGATGGTTGGATGAGGCCAGATCCTACAGACGACGGTCAAACATATGCCTTCGTTCCAAGCGACCTTCATATTCTCACCTTCTTCAACATATTTGTGGCCAGCATTAAAACATCCGTATCCACCCCAAAGCTCTGCATAGCAGCTAAATAGCCAACTCTCTTATGTGCGAACTTTGGCGACGACATGACCTCGAGCACATTAAACGACGCCCAAGTCATATCGTATCCCAGCATTTGCAGATATGCCAGTTTCAACACCGCCATGGACTTAATATCCATATCCTGTGAAAGCACCTCTTGCCGACATTCTGACATCGCGTCTCGGATATATTTGTCCGTCGCCTCCGGATCCTTGCAGCCGCGGATGCCGCGAATTAAGTCGTGCAACGACTTCTTGAATCTATTTTTCATTAGCATAGCTCTCCAGGTCAGTAGGATCTGTATTGCAATATTGAATTGACAGAGCAATTGCAGCAGTGGCCCAGATACAACACACTCACAATGGCGTCTTCTTTACTCGTGTCGACATGGTTTCCTAAATACGGTGCTCGCAGCTTCATATGCAAATGCTAATGCCAAATGCGACTGTAAACCAATACACCAAACTGAACAAAAAACAAATGCCGTCAAACAAGCCTGCAATACAAACTCACGGAGTAACAACTGTCTCTTGGATACTAGTTATGAATGATAAGCCGGGCGTCTCACTGAGCTCGGACCCGGAGTCTCGACAGCTCGCTGTGGCACGCGTAAGTTAGGGCTGCACGCGACACTTGGCGCTATCAGGCACGCAACCAATCGACATCTACGGCTGTAACGAAGCCAACATTGAGAGTAATAATTGTTCGGGTCAGTTTCAACCATCTGAGAACTTCAGAAGCTGTTACGAGGCAACACTTCGAACTATTCCGGTAACATATGGTTGGCGTCGGCTCCTGTTACATGTTGACTCGAAGAGGATGCTGCCGTGATGAAGAGCAATAAGGCGTGTTCATTTAATATAGAGTGCAATACGCCATATTTGTTTTCGAGTTTTCGACTTGAACCACAATGTCAAATTTACAGCCAGGGCTGTAGGCGGATTGGTGGATTTTGGACTATAGGATATCCATGCGGATGAGGATCCGCCATACTTTCGATCGGGGGATGCAGACACGAGATATGGCGGATATATCGCCATAAACAAAAGCTTAATTAGGAAAGGACGGCAAAAAGCTGATAGAGCGGTCAAAATCTACTCTTGCTGTGCACTCCCGTGTAGTTCCAGAGACCCAATTGAGACCGTTCGCAGTTAGTGACGTTGGAAGCAATTACGGTAGTATGTTACAGCTGCTGATGACTTGAATGGTGTACAGCACTGCGAGATACACGTAAAACATTCAATTTGATAGACCCCATTTGCCCGCCAGATTACATATTGCATGTTTTGATGTACGTGTCAGGTAGGAATGAGAGATGAAATCTTGTATCTCTACTGCGGAACGTGTAACTGCTACCCGTCTAGTCGTATAATGGATTCCTGACGTTG
Organism: Lipomyces orientalis; assembly: GCA_030568275.1. NCBI lineage: Eukaryota > Fungi > Ascomycota > Lipomycetes > Lipomycetales > Lipomycetaceae > Lipomyces > Lipomyces orientalis. The sequence continues at coordinate 30,888 of JAJLTP010000027.1, forward strand.
GCGCCGGACCTCAACCAAGTGCAAATTTAATAAGGGCCTACAAGCATACCCCCAAATCTACTCTAAATATAAATGTCACATTAAGATGTAGATCAGAAGCTCTTCAAATCTCCGAACTTTGCGATCGGATATTGACTCTGCACAAATGACATTGGACTTCCACAGTTGCAAACTCCGCAAAGATGTTTTGCTTTGTAATGTAACAAAATCGACACGACACGTTTTAAAAACATACATAACGCTTAAATTAAACGCGCATAAACAAATCGATGAAACATAAATTGCTACTAATAATAAAAAATAGAAACGAACAATTTAGAGCGTAACAATAATGACTGTAACAATATAAAACCGGACCAATTAGTGGTATTTTATGCTTTATGAACGCTTGCGGAGGTTTGTGCTCAACCATTCCAAACCTAATACAGTTAAAACTGAAAGCAGGTCACACTATCAACAGTCGTACCTTCATATAAACCATCACCGCTGGTAGCGCAAGTAGCCTGGATGTACCACGCTCGTTGTCTAAGTGAGTGAAGACCAAGCTTTTCTGTGATCTCGGCAGCGTTCATGGCATTAGGTAAATCCTGCTTGTTGGCAAAGACCAAAAGAAGAGCATCTCGGAGTTCATCCTCGTTAAGCATTCTCTGAAGCTCTTCACGGGCCTCAGACATTCGTTCTCTATCGTTACTGTCGACAACGAAAATGATGCCCTGCGTATTCTGGAAGTAGTGGCGCCAGAGAGGACGAATCTTGTCCTGTCCACCAACGTCCCAAACCGTAAATGAAATATTCTTGTACTCAACGGTCTCGACATTGAAACCGATCGTAGGAATGGTGGTAACGATCTCACCGAGCTTCAATTTATACAGGATAGTGCTGCATTGCTGTTAAAATCCGGAAACTTAATTTGCACTTCACAAGAAGCGCATATAATAACTGAAATACATATACTCACGTTTTGCCTTAGAGTATATGCAGCGCAAAGAGCGCATCACATGTCAGTATACCACATCACAACAAGCAATTTTTATCACCCCAAGAGACGACCGCAATTCATCACCAATCACAAAGCAATCCATCCTGAATTGATCACTTGCGCAGAAAATTATTTTAATCAATGCGACAAGATTATGCGATGTGGTGATGAATGTGAATTCCATACCGTCTATGCCTGGCGCGTAGCCTTATGCTCGAGGGCTTCAATAAGAAACAAACTCACCAGCAGCATCAAGACCGACCATCAATATCCTCATCTCCTACGAACACGAGAAATGTAAGCAATTGAACTCGGCATGGTCACATAATGCATCGATGTACGTACCTTTCGGCCAAAAAGACCCTGAAGAAGCTTGGAAATAGACAAACCCATGTTGTAATCTACAGATGATCGTACGCGCTACGTCGAGCCCGACGCCGGCGTACGACAATGTTAGCAATCGAGCAATTGAAACAAATCAGGACGACCTCAATTAATTGATGAAGGCGAAATGATGTTGATAGATGCGACGACGGATGGATGGTTGCAGAAAGTAAACAGCAAAGATAGATTACCGGCCGCACTAAATATGGCATTGCCATCACCGTAACGTCGTCGTCATCAAGAAAAAGAAGTCACGTACAATTGGCCTAAGTCGCTAGCTAGATATGAAAGATAGGTTTCGGGGCCGACTAGGAGTAACGTATACCGATGGGATTGAGTCGATAGGATTGAGGGAACCACGGGGCTACAGAAGAAAAGACGACGGGTTGGCAGCAGCGGGCCAGGCTGGCAGCAACAGGAAGGGGGCGCGTGGACGGCGGTTGCTCAACCCTCTCTGAGTGTGTCTACCATCAACTCTTTACTGAGGCAAATGTTGCGGCCGTCGACTAATCGTAGACACAACTTAACCGGCGATACCATTTGTCGTCAGCCCTGAATCACTAACTCACGGCTTGTGTTTAGCCCGCAGTCCTTCGGATCACAGTCCACATTTTTGCGAAAAAAAAAATAAATAAAATCAGTGCCGTCATTGAAACAGGTCTGGAACTTCCTCCGCGTAGGAAGGCGAAATCATTAGATGTTTGTTGATTAATAGGTAAGCATTCTTTTAAGTTATGTGTAATCAGCCTCGCAACATCGTCATGGACTTTATGATGAACTTTTTTCATTCGCCTGAGGGATCATTTCTCCGTGAGTTTGGCAAATATCCTCTAAGAAGCTCTGAACTAGTCACACGCACAATAAACACGCAAGTTGCGGGCTCTAGTCGTTATTTGTGCACTGCTAACAACTTCGATCAGGTTCAAGATTTGAAAAGCCAACTTCCAGTGTTCTTCCAAGACTGCTGTATAGGTAAGCGTTGCAATTTTCATCGTTACAGACGCCATTACAGATATGATTAAAAACCACTTATAATCTGTCAATCCCCTGAAGGGGCAGTTCGGCCTCGGCTGATACTGCATGCATGTTGTAACTGTCTACTATGACTTTGTCAATGGCTAGAATTGGTAGCTCTCTTCGCATGAGAATGCTAACTTTTCGATGCAGATGGTGGAAAATGACGCAGCTGATTTGATACCCATTAGCTTTATAGATGGAGAATATTTTGCGTTTGATATTGAAGCCGTCAAGCGACTTCGCAATGATCATCACGTCGCTGGCATTCTTGTCGGCACGCTACCGCAAGTGCCACAGCAAAGCACATTTCTTGGTCTTCCGGTGCAGCTGATGCCTGAAGAAGCTGCTTTGCTTGTACAGAAGGGCGTGGCTCGTATCATTGACGAAGGATCGCGCCATGAAGCTATGCTTGCTGTTGACGAAAATGATATTGACGAGGCCACTGCTAAGCTCAAGATTAATGAGGTTGAGTCAGCGGGGTCTGAGTCACAAGGCCAATTAGTATCATTTACAACTCCGGCGCTATCAACTGTGAACAGAGTTGCTCTACCGGAGTCATCTGTCGGGGCTGTCTACGACACTCCCCGGTTTGACGTTTATAAGTATCTTCATGAGCGAGGTTACTTTATTTTGCCGGGATTGAGATTTGGATCGCAGTTCCTTGCGTATCCCGGTGATCCCTTGCGCTATCATTCTCACTACCTTGTCCGCGGCCTCGGATACGGCGAGGAGTTTTCTCTCCTCGAACTAGTTGGATCCGGGCGTTTAGGTACCGGAGTGAAGAAGGCATGGATGGTTGGCGGTCACGTGCCTGAGGATGAACAGCATAAACTTGCTACACTCAATTCGTCAAAGACAATAGAAAGGGAAGGCAGTGAACCCATTGAGGATTTCGTCAGTTTTTGTGTTGAGTGGGCGGGGTTTGGTTAGATATCATGCTATAACACTTGGCCGAAGCGGATTTGAAACATGGATAGCTCATTCTATGGCGGGTCCTGACTGACCGAAATGAATGCAGCTTCTTGGTGATATCTGTGTACTTGCACGGTGCCAATCGCTCTTTGCCAGATTATGGCAGATTGTGTGCCAGATTAAAGGCGTAATGTTATGATTAAGACAATAGTATGTATGGCATATCAATTGTTATGGTCGAGCGCACCCAGACCGATCATAGTATCTATATATTCCGTTCTGATCGCCTTAGTCTTTAGTATGCAGCGAATAGTTTGCAGCAGTGTACAATAGGTTAAAGTGGTGCTCTTGGTTCGCCATCACCGTTAAGCTAGCTAGAAATCTAAACGCGAAGGCATCGTGTGATGCCGGGGCTGGTGCCTGATGTCATAGTGTCGTAACAAGCGCCCACGTCAACAACTTTAGGACATTAAATGCCTCAATGTGATGGTGAATGCGACACAACTGCGCCATTACATAGATTCAGGGGCAGTGGAGCCACACATGCGTAACTGATAGCAACTCTAAACTCTGTTTCGATAGATCAAGCCGCTTCTGTATCATATCAGCAGGTCTGCTGGTAGTAGTTATCGGTTTAAGGCATGTTCATATCGGACAGTCCTCGCAGATATCGTTGTCGCTGTTGCTCCACTTTTATAGGAAAGTTGTCTAAGGCAGCATAGTGGCAAATATGAGCGCCATGATCGAGACCATCGTCTCGATGGACAACCTCACATGTGAGTGAATGACTTGGCCGAAGGGTGGTAGCTGAAGCCTCTCATCGATGTGAACGCTGCTAATACATAATATCTCCCTAGTGTCATCACATACGGACGCAGCTCTACGGCTTATGAGTATTGATGATCCAGATAGCTATATGCAAGAATGCTTACAATATTCAACGAACTGCCATGAATGTATCGGGGCACTGACGGCCCAGCCATGTGGCTGGTGTCCATTTGTACGTCGAGAACAGAGCATCTATATTCGGGAAGAAACTAATTGTGCAGTCACAAGTATGTGTCCCCGATCCAGGTCATCTCGGTATACTGGCCGCTATTAGAGATAGAGACATTTGTCCGTTTCCTACCGAACGGTACGAGTTTCGTGCTCGCCAGCTAGGCTGCTCTGTTTCGTCAGTCACTTTGTGGAGTACAGTAGTTGCGGTTGTCGTTGCTGTAATTTGTGTTATACTCGTGGCTGCTGTGACTACGTGGATTGCACGACGGCGGGTACTTGAATGGGTCTCCCGTGCCTTGCAAGATGAGCGGGAAAAGATGGATTCCAATCGGGAGACATCTACTTTAATGAGAACAGGGGATGAGGAACAGGGCTATCAGTCCATTGCAACATCATCTAACTCGATGCCTGAAGTTTATGATGCAGATGACGAAGATGATGATAGTCCTGATGAGAAGACGACCGATGCATATGTCTACGATCCCCAACTGATGCCTGCCAGCAATCAGAGGCCACGCCTCCATCAAAGTCCCAGACGGCGTGGGTATGGGGATATGTACGAGCGGTATAGAGCACCTGACAGTCCGGACAGTCAAGAACGAGGACGAGGATTGTTCCGCATGTTCAGAGACAACGTGAAGGGATTGTACTATAGTTATTCAAGTTAGCTTGCAGGTTGCGGAGCTCATTTTGTTTTATAATATCTTGCGGTGCTTGTCGTCTCGTGCGGTTAATGTGTGGTGGGGATTTGAGGTGTTTGCTTGGGGGGTACAATAGGGTATTTGGTATCGGCATATGTAGCTTAGAAGTATGTTCATATTGGCAATGATTTTTGCCATCTCAATGATTGTCTAGTGATGAAATATTCCGAATTGGTTTAATGTGGTGACCTTGGGCTGTGGCTCAAGTCATTGTATAGGCTCCAAGAAAAATTTACGATTTGCCTCAAGGCTCAATTACGTAAATAGGTACTACCGTAACATCTAAGTTAGGCCAATCATTTTATCACTGCATTACATTATTCTGTTCCCCTGCTACCAGTAAGCCAGTTCAGACAGACTCACGGAGAACTTCGTGGGGTTATTTTACTTCCGGGTAATTCTACCGACGCCGAATTATTAGCGTCGAGTGCACATGCCGGTCTCTCTAAAGACAGTCGCGTTCGACTACTCGGCCATAAGTTGCCTAAGACTTTCGGAAATTCCCATGCATATGGTTTTGCTATAGTCTAAAGTCATAATAACGGTACAGTATGCTCGCAAGCTGGCTCTGCAGTTCGGTCAGCGCTGCGGGCGGGCCGGCCGTTAAAGGACTAGTCAGTTCTGGACACAAAGCAATTGTAGCTCTTTCGACGGCAATTTGCACGAAACGATGGAGTCACGATTACTCTGATACGGTTATGCTTCCGAGTACGGATTTTCCTGATCGTACGGCAGCTAAGAAAGTTCAGGAACAGTTTCTGGATGTTATATCGGATCAGGTATATAAATGGCAGGTACGACATTTCTCGGTCTGACAAAGTTAGACTTCCGGTGGACTGACGAGCAATGCAGAAAGATAATTTACCGGAAGATGGTCTGTTCATATTACACGACGGTCCGCCATATGCTAATGCGGACGTTCATGTTGGTACGGTCAACTATTCTGTCCCCTGATCCACGCAGCAATTGACGTTATGCTACAATAGGTCACGCCGTCAACCGAATAATAAAGGACATGATTATACGGTACCAGGTCATGCATGGGCGACGAGTATCTTATATCCCCGGCTGGGACTGTCACGGTCTTCCAATTGAGTTAAAAGTCCTAGAAAGTCTCGAGGACAGCACGAAAGTGCAGCAATTGACGGCGGTTGAGATTCGGAAACTGGCGCGACAACATGCTGAGAACACTATCGCTAAGCAAATGCGTAGTTTTAAGGAATGGGGCACAATGGGCGAATGGGAGAGCCCATACAAGACTATGAGTAAGTTCCACGCAGACACGGTGCAGTGCAGGTTGCTGATGGGCAGCAGATCCCGACTATGAGATTAGGCAACTAGAGGTATTTAGGTCGATGGTTAATGCCGGGGTCATATACCGTCGTTTCCGTCCAGTGTACTGGAGCTGTCAGTCACACACTGCGTTGGCAGAAGCAGAGCTTGAATATGCGCCGGAGCACAGGAGCACTGCGACATACGTGAAATTCACTCTTCACAAGCCCGACGAACTTGTTGGTCTGGTCAGAGAACAATCAGGTGTCGATATCGTTGGTAAACCGGTACATGCGCTCATTTGGACTACAACACCATGGACAATTCCCGCCAACAAAGCTATCGCCGTTAACCCTGAAATGATGTACCAAGTTGTATCTAGTGACCTTCATGGGGTGCTTGTCTTAGCTGAGCCTCGTGCGGAATATGTTGCTGACGAATTGGGGCCCCTGCGAGTGCTAGCGAAAGGTATTCCGGGAGTCGCACTGACTGGCTTCTGCTACTCGCATCCATTACACTCCAATCCTGGCACTCAGCCGATCCTTGCCGCTGACTTTGTTACTTCCGACGCGGGTACTGGTTTAGTCCACTGTGCGCCTGGACATGGCATGGAGGACTATTTACTCTGTCAGAAGCACGGCATCCAGCCTTCTTCGCCCGTGAACGAGTACGGCGAATACGACGCTACGGTTCCCGTCGGTCTCGAGATTTTGATCGGCAAATCAGTACTCAAAGACGGCCAATCAACCGTTCTCAGACTTTTGTCAGAGGCTGATGCGTTAGCTAGCGTCAACAGCGGATACAAGCACAAGTACCCGTACGACTGGCGGTCGAAGAAACCGGTGATTATTCGCGCGACGGCACAGTGGTTCGCCGATGTCGGGTCGATCAAAGACAAAGCAGTATCGTCCCTAGACACCGTCCACTTTCTTCCCGAAGCTGGAAGGCATAGACTCACGAGTTTTACTAGAGAGCGGACGGAATGGTGTATCTCAAGGCAAAGAGCTTGGGGAGTTCCGATTCCAGCTTTGTATGATTCGAAAACTGGTGACGCGCTGCTGACTGACACGAGCATTACATATATTATCAATGAAATTAAGAAGGTCGGTATTGATGCTTGGTTCGCTGAGGATGAGGATGTCACGCATTGGGTGGCGCCAGAGTATCGGGAAGAAGGGAAGGCGTACATTAAAGGCAAGGACACGATGGACGTGTGGTTCGACAGTGGAACCAGCTGGACGTTAATTCAGGAGAAATACGCAAGGTAGGATATATACGGTGATAATTTGCTGCGACGGAACCAGCTAACACATATTAAGTCTTCGCGAGACGCAGAAGAATCTTGTTGATGTATACATTGAAGGCTCAGATCAGCACCGGGGTTGGTTCCAATCCTCGCTTCTCACATACACAGCAACTCATCGAAATGGGAAAGCGCCGTTCAGCACGGTTCTAACCCACGGCTTCACCCTCGACGGTAAAGGACGCAAAATGTCAAAGTCGCTCGGTAACGTAATCGCGCCTGGGGCTATCACGTGGGAAAGGTTTAAGATTGACAAGGTCATGATGCAGCCTATTGGTATTAGCGGCTTGAGATTGTGGGTTGCTCAGAATGACTATACGACGGATATTTCGGTTAGTGTCGAGTCGTTTAAACGCGTGCAGGATTCGCTGAGTAAGCTGCGGAGAACGTTTAAGTACATATTGGGTAACTTCAAGTCTACGCCCTACTTCACGTATGAGAGAGATGTGAAGTATGAAGAACTTGGACCGGTGCGAGTTTATATTTTTCAATATATTCCGAATAATTGGCTAACAAAGCGGCAGATTGATCGGCACGCCTTGTATGGTCTATACGAGCTTGAGAAATCGGTAGAGGCGCATTACGATAAATTCGCATTCAACAGAGTTGTCCAGGCTGTCAACAAGAACGTTGCCGAGCTGTCGTCGTCGTACTTCCAGCTTATTAAATCCCGTCTCTACACTGATCATCCATCTGGCTTGTCCCGTCGCGCTGCGCTGACAGCACTTGCTCATGTACGTATCGATCTCCCTAGAGCAGAAATCGATATCGTGCTAAATAATGATTTTGGCAGATTTTCCGCATGTACGCCTCAATTCTATCGCCGGTTGTTCCCCTCCTCACACAGGAAGCCTGGCACCATGCGCCGCGGAGCGTGACAGCTCACAGTAAAGACGTGTTCTCGCCATTTGTGGCTGGCTGGTACAAAGCTCCAGAGGAATGGAACAATGAGAAATTACGGGCCGATTTTGCACAGTTGTCTCAGATTCGGGATGCGGTTAATGATGGTCTAGAAATTGCTCGCAAATCGTACGTCATAGCTGGTTTTTATTAATTTGGTTCGAGAAAAGGGTTTTGGCGTGCTGATGGATTGTTTTCAGGGGTAATATTGGAACCTCACTGGATGCGGGCGTTGTTTTGATTGCCGAGCCAGGCACCGACGCGTACAAATTGTTGCAAAATTATAGTAAGTTTCAGCTTGGGGTTATTTTTTTTAAATTAACTGGCACAATGCTAACATCAGCCGCAGAAGCTCATCTTGCGGAGTATTTTGTCACGTCTGAAGCCAGCATGCTTTCGTCTACCGATTCGTTCGCACCGAGATGGCACTGCGGCGGCCAGGAGCTCACAATTTTGGGAAGCAAGATCCACACGGCGATCGTGAGTCCGTCGAGGCACAAGTGTCCCAGATGCTGGCACTGGAGTGCGAAGACGGAGTCCGAGATTTGTGGAGATTGCGAGGAGACAGTAAAAGCTATGGGTGAACTTTAATCCGATCTGATGTATGCTAGACTTATTGCATGTATAGACACCACTGTATATAGTATTGTAGCATTTGTAACTTGTAAATATGGAGAAAATATTATGAATTTGTATTGATAATTAGTCCTCAGTCTCGTGCCCTGGTCACAATGAACTGCATGCCTCGGTTGGTGTATTCCATGAAGTCATTCGAATCGAACCGTGCTACAACCACCACGGGGACTTCCTTGTAAAATAAACCCGCAAGGTCAACAGACCACATAACGTGTGTAGCTGGGCAAGTCAGATGGTCTCCGCCCTAACCCGCGAGCTTGTCAGGGCAAGGGTGCGACCCAAAAACGCGGAGGCGGTGCGTTTCTTGTATTCTTAGTACGACTATGACGCAACCGTCGCAGATCTGTGTGTGGCCTGGCATAGCTGCGGCGACGCACATGGGGATCTGGCGTAGACGCCACGCAGCTGGTCGAGAAGCGGTGCGAACTCTCGCCTGCAAAACAGCTTTGGCGGGGGGAAAAGTGGTTGGGCTGCGGATTGCCCATGTGCTCATTCTGACAGGCAAGCGACGACGGCTCATTTTACGATTACTAGTAACAGCTTCTACCCCAACCACTGGCTATCCTCGGATACTGACAGCGGCAAGCTTGACAGTAGTTATTTCTGGCATTTGGCCACATTCCGGTCACAGCAAACCCACAGAGTAGCAGCATTTTGCTCTTATTATTATCACACCGAAAACACTGGCTGTGGCTCAGCCAAGTTCTGGACCGAATGCGGCAAGCGGCCTTAAGGTGGCGTCCCAATCGGGAGACCGGGCCAGGCCAGGTGCAGGCATGTGGTCTGTGAGTCGTGACTCACTCTCCCGCCGGGCGCTGGCCTCGAGATGATGTGATCCGTGAACCTCCTGTTCGCTCCTCGTCGCATGCTGCCCGCTTCCCAACGCTTCTTCGCCAAAGCCTCCCCTCCGTCGTCATCTTTATTATTTTTTTTTTATTTTCCACACACTGCCTCGTTGCTCAGTTTCTTCTCGCCGACAGTCTACCTCAGTGCTCTCACTCAATTGAACTGCAGTCATATCATCTAACGGTATTGGCGCTCCCGCACCGCTAATGCACGGCTGCTCTCACTGTATGTATTGCGTACTTGTTTTCGATTGCCGGTCCCCAGTCATCCGCACCCAGCAAAACCCCGCGTCGACTCTGAAGCAGTCTACGCGATGCCATCCAACACAATCCTATTTGGGCACCGCATGATGTGTATCGCATAAAATGCCATCCGCTAATTAATCGATTCAGGACATACCATCAGCAAGAATGACCTCCTCACGACGACGATCATCTGTCTCTGTTGCTCCCTATTCGATCCCTGGCGCCCGCACCCACGCCCACAATCTCTCTTCATCCGTCTCCTCGTCCGTGTCGTCGTCCGCCGGTGCGTCCTATCCTTCTCCGCCGTCGTCGATTTCGTCCAGCTTGGGCGCGTCGTCGTTGTCGCGGAGGATCCTCGCGGCCCGCCGTTTCTCGGAAGGAGAGACGACGTCCGGCAGACTGAAGGAAGAGCTCAAGTGCGAGACTTGCGGCAAGGGATACAAGCACATCTCCTGTCTGACAAAGCATTTGTAAGTGAGCTTTATGCATTGTGGAATTGGTAGTATGACGCGCACGCAACACTGGTGGTCAGTCCGGTTGGTACTCAAATTGCGTTCATGGTTGGTGCACCAATTCAGCATTTCTTCATGAAAGCGTTAGTTCTTTTACGAGGCTTGATGTGTCGCGACCTGCATCTGAGATAGCGATTGTTACGCGTCCTGATTGAGTCTTTTGGCTTGTCCCGGGTCAAATTTAATCGATTAGTCAATATGTTGACCTGCAGGTCGCGCGAGACACATCGATTTGTCACGATCTCAGAGTCAGTAAACTGCTGCTGTGCTGTTCTGGTTGATTACTTTTTACGGTACTTGGAAAGCGAGACTCCTGGAAGCTGGCGCGGTGCTGGTATAGTGTACAGCCAACGCATCGTTTGAGGTCCTCGGGGCCGCAACGGGATTACTGCCCCGGCTCGACCCTTCGCGTTGGCCGCGCTGCGCTGTGGGTGGGCTGCGGTTAATTTTAGTTAGTGGGTAAGGGTATCCGCGGCGGCGGATACACTGGCAGCAACATCTTCCTACACGTTCCGGCGATGTGCTCAGGACTAGCCTGCCTGCCATCGCGAGAACGGACCCCGAGAATCGAGCTGCTCTGCCTTGCTTTATATGATCCATGCCGGGCGAATTGCGGGGAGAAATTTTGCCTTCTGTGAACGCACGCTTGGGCCGACAAATTTATGCGGTGTCTGCGGCCTATCGCTTTGCAATGCAGTAGTTAGAAGTGCTTCGCAGCGCGGCTTTATCTAAAGTTTTCAAACTAGTGTGCTGTGTTGTCTGGCTGACACTGTGGGAGGGACTTGTACCACCAGTCTGCTGCGCTATCATACAATCCAGGAATGTACGAACTATGCTAACTGAAGTCGCAGGTGGGAACACACTCCAGAGTGGAGCATGACATCCAAGCTGTTAATCTCGAAGCACCAGCAGGTTCAGCTTTTGGAGGCTGCGTCTATCCTCGTCTCCATGACTGAGGAGGATGAACTGGCTGAACTTCGGCAGCAGCACGACCGGAGCTCCCGTGAGAACTCTGCCGACGACATGATGTTTGACGAGGAAGATGATTCGTTGCGGGACGACGAATTCCGGGAAGATGACGATGTCGGTGTTTTCGGCAAGATGGAGGAATAGTCCACGTGCAGCCTGAGGAACCGTCGTGTCCTCAGTATATTCAGATTTTGCCGCTTCAAGCCTGTGGCTACTTTTCGTCATGTGTCAATTTTTGATAGAGTTTTGTTATTGCGTTATTTGATTTACTCTTGGTTTGCTCGCGCGTCATTAAGTCCATTGTTTGCGTTGCTCATTTTTAATTTCATCTCATTTGTTACTCCTGTGCTCGGTTTGGCCCGGTGTATAGTGTGCTAAGGTTAGTTGTTCAAGGATGTGTATTCGCAGTCTAGGAGGCGTTCTCACAGTGAGTGAGTGATCTTATCGTTCCTTGGTCGGTCATCGATTTTAATTTTGTATCCATTACTGTCGTTTCCTTAGTCGTCCATGAATATTATTCCTGTATTTCTACAAGTCGTCGCGTCGCACCAGATTGTGATGGCCGCGGCTTCTTCAAGCGAATTTTATCATGCAAGTAAATCGGATCACGCAATCAAATCACATAGCAAACCAACCTAAAAGGAGAGATTATATACAAAGTCATAGCCAAGTCTTGCTCGAATTAAAAAAAGAAATATTTCGCCAAAAGAAATGCCACTATATCATCGGTGCCACAGACGTTGGCCGCCAGAGACACAGTCCTGATGTAGCCGTCTGAAACCACTATACAAATACAATATATATATCCCAATGTTGCCATTCTTCATTGTAAGTCTATTTCATATTATGCGAATCACGGTCTCAACCGACCCCTTTTCTCCAAGAAATCCTTTGCCTCGTTGATCTTTGTCGCCACATACGGCGACCCGCCCCGGTCCGGATGGTTGAGCAACATGATCCGGCGATGCGCTTCCTTCAGCTTTGACCGCGACAGCGACGTCTCGGTCAGTCCGAGGATCAGCAACGCCTCCTTGGCGTTCATTTTCGGATCGAACCCGCCCTTGTAGAATTTCTTGCCGCCGGGGCCGATGCCGCCGACAGGTAGGTTGCGGTACCGCTGGACTGCCCGGATGCCGACGCGAGCGGCAAACGCTGCTGCCGCGAGGCCAGCGCCGATAATTATTGGGTGGCTCTATAATATCTGCGATCAGATCTCATTTCCAATCATGAAATCCCACCCTCCCGGCTGAAAAAAGAAAAAAAAATCCAACGTACCATCGTGTATGCCTTCGCTTCCTCAACAAGCTGATTGAAATCCTTTGGTTTGTCTTCGCCGACAACCGGAATCGGCCCAACAGTGCTCGGTAGCGCTAGTGACTGGCCAGAAGGCGATAATATATCCCGAACCGCGATATCAAACTGCGTCGGTCCCGCGGTTTCTTGTGACTCGTTCTGCTGGAGCTCGTGCGGGTGCGGCTGGGTCGAAGCGAACGGTTGTGGATCTGGCTGCGGTGCGGTTGCGGGCGGCGGCGATGTGTTATTATTGCTGGTGGTGCCGGTTCCGAAAAGTCCTCGGACCCAGGACGACATTATATTATAACCAAAGGATTTTGGCCCCCCTGACAAAGCTCTTGTGCCGGAGAGAAATCAAGACAAGGCGGGCACAAATTTTTTGGTTTTTTTTTTTTTTGGGGGTGTTGCAGTGCCTGCACGAAGATCTCGCTGCCAAAGCCTCGAATAAAGTCGCCGGCCGAATCAAAAATTGTGGGCCAAGTAAATAGCAGACCTACCAGAACAGAATACTGGCACAAAAACTAAATCCTAGTCCTCTATAGGAAACAAAATCCACAGTATCCAATTGTTTGCAGGCTCCGAAAACCCTGTCTGGGACGGCAGAAAAATATCCAACGTTCTGAGAAATGGTTATTGGTCCCAATGAAGCTTTTTGAGAATTGTTCGCCGTCAGGCCCTTCGCGTGGTTGCGGTGGCGTTTGGGCTAAGCGTTATTAGGTTGTTAGGTCCCGTACCACGACCAAACTAACTTGCCCGGCTCCAGAGAATTTCTGTTTGCCAGCACGGTATAAATACTGGCCATCATCCGACCTATGCAATGTTACGACCTTTCCGCTTGTCAATGTTATACGTCCTTTTTTGTTAATTTCAGGCACGCAGGTGTTGTAGTCCAAGTTTCCCGGGAAAGCAGCCGGTAAAAACTGTCGGTGTGGTCGATCCACGTTGCTTGTCGTGTGGTATGATACCTCGGGCGCGCACAAGGAGTGGATAATATATATATACATAACTACACCTCCAATACATATAATAGACCTCCATTCATTAATTCGGTTGGCTGATAGGTTAACGCTAGTCATGTCGACTGTAGAATTACGGGTCCGTCACACGAACGCTCAAAAACTGTCGTTCTATTATTTGGCGCATGCCATCGAATGGGGCCATACAAATATAAAATATGCCATTAAATTGCTGTAGATAAAAAGATAAACCCCCTAAAGACCTATGAATACAGACTACTATTCTTGATTCAACTGCGCCTTCCAAACGAAAATAATGTCGAGAATCAAGTCGGAAAACAAAACAATTATCGATGGAGCTTTCATTTCAAACTCCAGCAGTAGCTCTCTGCCGTTGGCTATAAGTTTCAATAGAACGAGACATCCTTTCTACTTCAAATCCAATCAAATATGACTACCTGGTTAAGAGATTACAACGCGCGCGACAACTAGAAAACAAGCGAGAAATAGCAATCAAATCAAAAATAAAAAAAAGATACCCAACTCGCAATTCTCCTAGCAAGCACAACCTCCAGCATTGTTCTCGCCCGATCTAGATTCCAAATCAACTCTACCCTCGCCAGCGCCGGTTCTTCCTTTGGCACCGGCAACGCCGCCGCGCTTGTTGACGATTTCTTCTGGGATCTTGGACGCGATGGCCAAGAATACGTCCCGAACATTGGCACCAGTCTTCGCAGACGTTTCAAAGAACAATAGACCTTCTTCCTCCGCGAATTTTCTTCCCTCCTCCGTCGAAATCTTACGTCGGTCCTCCTCCTCATCGTTCTCGCCTCCTTCGTTGCACAGATCGAGCTTGTTGCCGACTAGAGCAATGACAATCTTTGGACTGGCCTGCGCATGCAGTTCATTAACCCAGTGGCGCGCCTTGATCAGAGAAGTGGGCTTTGTCAGGTCGTACACAACCAGAGCTGTCTGTGCATTTCTGTAATACATAGGAGCTAACGAGGCGAAACGTTCCTGTCCGGCGGTATCCCTATATGACAGTGTCAGCGCGAAAGCCATCCTGACCATACCGATCAAGACATACCATATCTCAAACTTGATTGTTCTATTAGGAAGAGTGCATTTCTGAGTAAGGAACGCAGCTCCAATAGTAGGTTCTATGAACACAAACAGTTAGTACGCCATGTCATGTCATCACGAAAACCACTATTGACCAGCCGGACGGTAAATGAATCACACAGATAGTCATCTCCAGCAAACTCGACAAGACCATAAATGCGAATCTTTATTTTCAACAGTCGTCACCCAGCTCCTGGTGAGCGCTGCTGACATGGATCAAACCTCTTTTCTCCACCTAATGTCCAGTCCATCCAACGCATCAAAACTCCGCCACGTAAAATCAGAACATCAAACGAACCTTTGTTTTCTTGGAAATCATTGCTGACGAACCGTAAAACAAGACTGGACTTTCCGACGGCGGCTTCGCCCAGAAGTACGAGCTTGACAGAGGCAGTCGGCTTTGGCGCCGACGGCGCCGAATCCAATGAACTCATGATGTACTGCTGCTTGATCTGACTGTGAAATATTGGACACTAGGAAATATCTAATCTACCAAACTACTTCTGTCAGCCACTTCCATTTATTGACATATGCTGCTAGCACCAGACACCTCAGTATGGGTCACTCACCCCGACTAGAGTTTTGGATAAGCACACGAACGTGAATCCGACTCGGTAAATATTTAACTCCTAAAGGCAGGCCAAGCGACTTGGGCAAATATCCGATAGTAACGTTAAAGTGATCGATATCAAGCAAAAAATATGCGGATGCAGATGCAAGGAGCCCGCTAGACGATATGAGCAGAAACCAAATTGGGTGTTGACGACAAAGCGGGTGGGAAGTTGGGAACGAACGCCAGAGGTCAGTGCTGCTCTCCAAAGTGAAATGGCTGGGCACTAATCGACCGCTGCAGAGAATGGCACTGCGAATATCCACGCACGTATTACCCGGATTCGCATCAGCTCTTATTCGGGTTCACGGACAGATGTCATATTCGCATCGTCACTCAAAATATAGCGCGCAAGTGAAAAAGCATGACCCGCTTACGTAGCCCTTACCCAATGGCGCTTGATAGTCAATTGATAAGACAATAAATGTAACAAATATAAGGCATAAGCGCCCAGAAAAATACACTTTAAAATTTCAACTGTCCTAACCACTACGAATTCGTTGCGTATATATGCGACCCTTACAACGCGGAACCTTTGTATCATCTAGCATCGATTGGAAAATATCGTGACGTACTGGCATTCAAGATATATCGAGTGGTTTAAATGCCAAAGCAATTCGTCAGTCAATTGGAGAATACCCATCCCATGGCGCTCAGGCAATTGCAACTCTAGTCATCCAGTCATGCATCATGGCACGAACAAGACTGAACCCCTGCAATGACACACATGAAAAACCAAGTAACTCATTTAGAAATGCACTTTATTTTGAAGTGTTTCATTTCAATTAACCGTAGTATGATACATGACAAATACAATTGCACCTGCTACTCTGTCTTACTCCCACCCTTTTTTTAACCCATTCTACCATCTAAAAGACCTCACCCTGAACAGCCGGGAACTCGAAGACGACTTGCTTACCGGTAAGCTTGGTGTAGACCGATTGGAAAGACTCGAGCTTGTAGTCGATAGCAGTGGAGTCCTTGGTATCGAGGAAACTGTGTCACATATACATTAGCAACAAAATTCCAACCGCCTCATAACCACTCCACGCCAAAAGCAGAAAAATTAATACATACACCTTGTGGATCTTGCCGCCACCGACGAGGGAACGGATTCTCTTGCCGACTATTTCTGTGGGGTAGACCAAGTCCTCGAGCAGGGCATCGTGGACAGCGGTCAAAGTGCGCGAACGAGGACGCTTCTGCTTCTGTCTTGAACGACGACCGGGCTTGGGGAGAATGCGTCGCTGGGCAATGAAAACGACATGGCGGTCAGAGAACTTCTTTTCCAGCTCACGAGTGAGACTAAGGACACAGTCAGTATCAAGACGCCTCCAGCGTTCAGCAAACAAATAGCCTCTTAATTGTCGTGCATTTGGAGACCATCATTTGTTTGAAAGTACACATACCGCTGCTGGATCTTGTGGAAAGAGGCGAGGAGGGGAACGGGAACGAAAATGGCAATAGCCTTCTTTCCGCCGGAAACATCGATCTGTTAACACATTAATTCTCTGTGCCTATTTGAATCCCAAATGTTATCGCTATCAGTCCATTTATTCCTCCTCTTTATTTTCGTCATTACAAATAGGACGCTGAGAAACCGTACCTCCTTAGCAGCTGAGAATTGGAGTGGTCGCAAGTCAACCTTAAGATCCGCAACGGAAGTCTCGAGGTCGAAAAAGGCCTGAGCAATCGAGAGCTCAAGGTCATTGGCAGTCGCAGGGCTAGTGAGCTTGTTGGTGGCCGACATCTTGTTGTGCAGTACAAGTGAACGAAACTACCGGTGACTGTACGTTGTAAAGGCTTTCTCTACCTTGGATTGACCTTCAATTTTGGATATGTGGACCTCCACAGGCTCAGAGGAAGCCTCCAAGTAAACGAGTACTTGTGCGTGACTGCGTTTTTCAGAACCCTACTTAGGGAACACATGTAGGGTTTTCCAGACTATGATGCAGCATCACATCGGGTTAGGTCTATCTTTTATGGGTATGATAGCACCGAAGGTCTCCTCGCTGTTCAGTTCGGGAATTGGTTCCGAATTGTGAGCATCTACAATTAACCGTTGTACAACGTCCTAAGTACGAAAAGATGAAATCTATTGTTTATATTTCTATAATACATCCTTTAGGTTCACATCTGCGGATCCTCGCTCTAGGGGCTTCGGCTGAGTTGGACTGGGCTTCCATCCAATCTGCATTATCAATCCGTATTAGCGCTATTCCTTCAACATTAGAACGTGCAATAACGTACCAAATAAATGATTCTAAACGTGGCAGGAAGTGTGCCATCCTCGTTGGCATGCATTTCCCGGTACGTCTTCTCAGCCGCTGTAATAAGCTCGCGCGGTAAATAGTGTGGTCTGTTGAGCACGGCATTACTTTCACCCATGTCACGCAGATCTCGCATTAGCGCCATAAGGTCTGGATACGAGACTATAATGTCGTCGACATCAATTGTGATAAGATTGTAGCCAGCTTGTTGCATTAAACCTCCCATATCTCTGACGTCTATCACAAAGTCAGAGATAACAGCAAATTGAACGCACAAGCAATCATACCAGCCAATGGAGAAAGGCGAGGTGCGATTCTACCAAACAAGTCCATTTCAGCAATCTGTAAAGAAGTGCGCAACTCAAATAGCGAATCACCGCCAAACATGCTGGCGATAAATAGCCCATCGGGCACCAACATGAATTTTATCTTTCGTAGCAAGCCTGGAAGATCATTGACCCAGTGTATTGACAGGTTGCTAATAACGGTATTTACAGAATTCTCAAACATATAGTCGTTAAATGTCTGACTGGCCTCAGATCCGGTAATCGCTTTTAGTAATTCTGGGGTATAAAGGATTTCCTCATCGAGCTTGACGCGCGTAATATCGAGTTCATTGTTAAAAGAGAATTGGTCAGGATCAGCATCCCGGTAAAGTAGCTTTTCTGACATTTCAGTCATTATGATCCTGTCGATTCGCGATCGCAAAACGCCATTGTCGTTTGGATCTTCACGTTGGCCGCAAATTGCCTGCTCAATGCTCCCAGCTCCGGCACCGACGTCGACCAGCGTTTCATGCTGCCGGGCAATCAACTATTATACCTGTCAGTTAATTCTTCCCTCGTGTGGTATTACTCAGTTTTGTGAGCAATACGTACTAGTAGTCGCTCCACGAGGCGATTCGCGACTTCGTTCCGAAGATAGTCGACAATCCTGCTAGTGTCGGGATCGAGAGCGGCTCTGTCCCTTTGCTTTTCCTTGACCTTTCGGTTGAACACTTGCATGACATCAGCTCCGACAGGGGCACTGGAGGAAAATCCTCGGCATTTTGAGATCGGACAGTGGGGTCTGGATGCTGGTCGCGGCGATATGGCAGCAGCAGTTGAACGACAACAAAGTGAAATACTTAATAGATCCCGCGATCGCACGATAGAATTAGATGCGAGACGCATGTCTGAATGCGATCTAATCTAATCACATGAACTTAACACTACTGTTGCTAATAATTTATATCTGTCGATATTGCCGTGTAGTTGTTAACGTCGAGGGATATAAAGTTTGGGAGTTGATCTAGTCATCGACGGGGTGCGTCTCAAGCGCTCAAGATCCGCGATATTACATCCAGTCAACGCAACCGCTCCGCGATTACTATTCTACACAGAGATGGCGTGGCTAAGTTTACAATTTCACATACGCAATTACAACCCAACAAGATTCAGTCCTCCAAGTCTGCGTCATTAACTGCTATCCCCCCTAGGTCCTTCAACAATATTTCCTCCCAAATTTTGCTTCGAGCTGAGTTCGCTGGACCACCCATAATCAAAGAATCCTGAAGCTTCATCACGTAGTTGTTATACCACCCGGGTTCCTCTAGTTTAATGGCAGCTGATCGCAATATGGTGACTTTCTTAATGACCGTAGCTAAATCGGGATTCTCATCGCTGAGTAGCATGTCAATACTTGCGCACGCTTGCTCGTATACTGCATCCTATTAGCATCTGCAATTCATTATCACCCATTGTACACATACTTCTCGGCAATGCGGCATCGCTCTCTGGGCCGGCTTCTATGCGCTGCCACTTCTCAATCTCAGCCTCGATATCAAAGTCCCCATTCTCCTCATCTCCAGTCGTGTCCACCCTTTGTCGCTTGGTTTTCCGTTCTTCAGAATCATCCTTGCTAGTTTTTCCTCCAATAATCTCATCCACATTAAGGATGCTCTCTTGCTTAAGTTCCTCCTCCGCCTCTGCTGCGTAGCGTCGCTTATTCGTCTTGTATTTTGCGATTTTCTTAACGCTAACTGATTCAATCAGACGATCCGCGATAGTTGACGCTTGCTTCACTAACGCTTCGGGAGGATAAGTATCTCGCAATAAACTGTCAGATGGTGGTGGTAGTTCGTCATCCGGATGTAATGCACGATACATGATCGCATGCCTCGTATTTGCGAGGACAGGATTGAATATCTCGCCAACAGCGGCAAACTCGCGTCTATTAAAGCTTTAACGGGTATTCTGTCAAAATCCAGCAAATTATATAATAACGTACCCATCTGGATCATCTAAACGGCCAACTAATCCCTCCGGAGTCAGATTCGAGATATCCATAGCGTTTATGTAGTCCTTCATATTATTTTTCATTTCCTGCGTAGGCAAATAGTGGTGTTCCTTCAGAATTTTTCCCTTAATCGTCCTAATAATCTCCAGAGAAGGAAATTTATACGACCGAACATCTTCGGCAAATGGCAACTGCGTCTCGACTAAAGCTTCAAAGGCTTCCGTAATAAATGGCATCAAGAGAATCATAACTGGTAGTCTATCACTCTTGGACACAAATCGAGCGACACCATATAACTGGTTCTCGAACATTGCGTGGATCAAACTCGAAAGACAGAGCGTGGCTTCCTGTTCATTTCTCTTCGCAATAACGAAATTCGTTTCGGTGAGTAGCTGCCATGGCCCGATGGTTTCAAATGGCACAAACCCAATAATATCTAAACTGGCTATCGTCAGGAATCTTAGATTGTCTTCTTCCTCAGCTGACAGGGGGACTACCGAGGCGCCATAACGATACCCCTTCTTAAGGTCCCCTTTTTCAACCTCCTGTACATTCTTTTCTTTTTTGCCATCTTCAGATTCCTTGGAGACCGTAATCTCATACTTGACTTTTCGTCCTAATCTGGTGGCCGTTGGGCGAGTAGGCGATGTCGGTACTGTCCCTTTCGGCTTAGTATAAGCCACCGAACTAATCGGAGTCGCTTTCTTCACGTACGCGAATCGCTCCACAGGAATAACCAAAGCGTCATTAAACTGATTCGGATCACCTATTGTCAATGTGCCGTTGTACGAATTCGTCGAGCGAACTTTGCGAACGTGAGGGATTTCGAGATCCCGCAGAACTTCTGCGAATGGAGCTAACACAGCATTTAACTCCCGCCCCACGACGCTATCTATGAAGTCAGTAAGAAGATCGTGGTTTGCGCGTTGCATTGCTGTGCTTGTGCCTTCGTCTGCGCCGACAGTACTGTGATGATGGTTAAAAACAGCAGTCAAGCGCCGCTCAGGACGTACGTACAATATCGATAAATTCACTTTCATTTCTGCCAATTTGTCGATAATCCCATCAATTCCGGAAAAATCTACCGGTCCTGCGCAATTTGATAAAATGACGATATTCTTGGTATACTTGAGATGCCGGCAATACTGTGCCATAGCATCCATCGCGACCACGAGGCCCGAAATCAAATCGCCATGTGATTTAAGTGATGGAACTAGTTTCTTCGGTAATAACTGATAATCTCGATACAGAAATTGCCGAATTTGAAATAAGATGCTGATATGCTTATACGCGTCGTCCTCCGACATTCGATTTAACGTGTCTACAGTGGGCAAGATCAGTTACGAATACTGTACCGCTTAACAGCACCCGCGATCGTCAAGGGACATACCATCAGTACCAACGCCAACAATTCCAACCACGTCAGTCTTGCGCTCACTGAGTACTTTACTCCCAATTTTGTCGCAAATGTACTTTATGCACATCTCGATGTCAGATTGGCCCTTAGCGGCCGCCATATGGCTCTCCGCCATAAACGGGCTTAGGTCCACTACTATCACAGTAGCCTAAATACCGTATGTTAACCAGTAAGCATCACAGATAAGAAACTTCGTTCGCACGTACCTCCTTTTCTGCCATTGTGATTGGTAAGTATGGTCTGTCGTGAAGGTTCCCAAGTTGCTGCCTGCCCTACGTAACCCTTGCGCCGCCTTCGGAAGCCCTTACCCGATGGCTCTGCTCTTGTCAGCGGCCTCAGGGATTTTGGATTGACTTGTATTCGCCGTCACCATGACAGAGAATCAAGATGAGTGTTGAAATACACCATGTACTCGTCTGTCGCCTGTATATGAACGGAGTATTTAAGAACTACTTAGGAAACACTAATAGTAGTGATTGCATCAGAGCTCGAACTACAGTAGTCAAACGAGATTTAAAGTTTCAAGATGACCCTTGCCCTCCTTGCCCTCCTTGTCCATGGGTCGTTCGGTAAGCATTAGGCAATCGGCTTCGGGTTGTTCAGAGACCTATATGAATGAGATACCGCTTACGAGTGAATTGCATGGAATAGTAGTAATATTAAATTATTAATGGGCCCTATTTTCTACCGCATCTGGAGGCGCTGACAGAACGAAACACGGAAATGCTTGACAACGCAACCCGCGATTCCCGTCATACACCCCAACATCACACTAGTTTGCGAAACTACCAATGCTTAGATTTAATGTCAAGCGAAATTATATGCACTTATAATGTGTGTCAACGGAATTAACATTAAAGTAGCTATCAACCGGGAGTGGCAAACTGTCAGCCGACCGGTACCTCGTACCTCGACATCCACCCGCGATACAACTTTGTTCATGCTCAATTCATTGTAGTACGTAGTCAGTAAAGCTTAAGCATGCACATATTTAAAACGAAACCATACTACCTATCGCCATACCCGACAGCCGAAATACATTGTAAGAGTGGAGAAACAAATAAATACAATGGAAGAACATGTCGAACCAACCAATCCAGTTCCATAAAATCGGGAAGATAATCACATATGATTTTACATAATAGAACCCGTCGTAACCACGGAACAACTAAACTCCAATATACGCATAACCCCATGAACACCTAAGGTCGCAGACTCCTTTGGCTGACAAAACTATAACACGAATATTAAACGATTAAACGTACAAAACTATGAACACCAATTAATGACTAACCATAAACAACTCAGGAACTCCAATAGCATCACAGACCTTATATAAACAACTGCAGTGGGACACCGAAAACAACAAGAAACGCTATAGAACGCCGAAAACCTGCAAGAAAAGCCAATACATAATAAGAAATGGTAAACACCCAGTAGTCAAGAATTGCAAGAAGCGCAGGAAGAAACATCACTATGCTCAGAGCCGCTCCGTTCTATGCACTTGTCATGCCAGTCATGGTGGCCTCTATTAGACTAGCATGAGAGAGGAGGCCAAACCGGCTATTTAACATGGACCAGTAGTTCGACCTCGAGAATGTATTTGCCCTCTTTGTACTTTTCGGACTGTTCGTACGCGTGGTCATACTTCCACCCGACACACGTTCCACAATGACGGCAGTGAATGTCGCGCACCGTGTGTTCTCCAGTCGTCATAGACCGGTTCTCTGGCTTAGATTCTGTGACGTTGACGCTACAACGACGTTAGCTCAATTGACTCATTCCAAGCACACAAGGATAGGCACTGACACTTTGTCAAATAGATATGCTTTTCCATGTTGCCCACGGAATTGCTAGAGCAAGAAGCATGTTAGCACTAGTCTGTCCGCGGAGTATGACTGCAATGACGGATACACCGTGCCATAAGCGAGTTGGGAGCAATCACTCACCCTCGAGATAATGTCGGTGTAGTTGGACAGATGTGTGTTGCAGACCTTACACCCGTAGATGCGGCTGTCGTTCAGGTATATGTTGTACGCGAGTCCCATGGCGCTTTCTTCTAGTCGCTCGCGTGGAGCACTTCTGTCAGGGAGGTGTAGTGGAATGGGTGCAGCAGTCGTGTCGGCAAAACGGGGAGGCGGATTTGGGAGTGCGGGCGAGCTGGTCCGCTTATACGGACGCAGCTCCGCCGAGGGTCTCGTACCTCCGTGAAATTAGCAATTGCGCAGCAAACCTTATGCGTACTTGCCGTCACAACCGCCATTCGACGGGCCATTTACGAACGTAACCTTCGCGATGAATGGAGACGAGTTGCCGACACGCGGTCCTCGGCGGGCTTCTGACCCCAACCGTCGCGGTACTTATACGTCAGCCAGGTCGACACAGAACGTGTCGCAATGGCCAAGTAATATACGATTACCACCATATTAGTTCTGGTCAAAGGCGTCTGTTCTATTACTTGCCGCAATCACTATACGCACGGTTACCGTCTAAGAGGGTGATAGCGGCATTTTACGGCGCACATTCTGCTCACGAGTCGTGTTAGCCAAACTCGCGTTGTTCCTGGCGTCGGTTGGTTAACGGACGGTCGAGAACAGCGCGCACTATGGACGATCTCGACAGGATTAAAATTACTCTGGTACGTTAGATGTTTCCTATGTCGTTCAGTCAAATCAGATATCGCTGGAACCAAGAATATGTTGTGCCGTTAGCAATTGGTAGACGACGTCTTGGGCGGGACGATCCGACGAAAGCGACAGGACACTCGCAGTTACCCGGCTTGTCGAGGTTATCGTCGCGGCGGCCTTCGAGATCGAACGCCCATACCAACGCATTGTCAAGCACAATTGTGTCCACCCAGGACGGTGCCATTCTCAGTCGTAATTTGGAGTGCGACGGGCTTGGTTGACATACTGGGACGGTGGTGCCTGCAATTGAGTCTAGTGAGCCATTGCCTCTTTCGCTACTGCAGTCACTTGATAGTCTGTCTTAGCGCAATCTCAACTGGACTGGACAATATAGTCACCCTATCCTCCAGCTCCACTCTTCCGCTACCGTTTCTCTCTGCTGCTGTTGTTAACATGATTAACCAGGTTGACAATGTGGAAATGGTGCGTCGGGGCCTGCACACACCGGGCTCACTACATCTAACGACGCACCACCTCATCTTTCGGGAGGACCATCCGTCAACAAAAGAAGTGTGGGTGTGCTACCCAATCATGGCATACGTGGAACGTCGTCCATTTAGCGCATTCACCGGGTTTTCGGCCTTGCGGATACGATGTCGGGATTTTGCGTTTTTGTCTTTTAATTTCAACAATGAGCGGGACTCGAAGGCAGTCTTCGAAACGCTGACGGCGCTGGCTTGCGTTCGTAAGTATTATCATGAGACAAATTGAAAAGGAAATCAAGAAGCATGTTAACGATGGGCAGCAATCGTCGATCATTTGTATGCGTTCTATTATCATCCAGGATCAGCCGAGCGGACGGTTAATACGTGGAATATCTACGACCCGGTTAAGGAATTTCAACGAATGGGAGTGGGCACCACAGTTAAATCCTGGCGAATAACGACGATCAACGAGAACTATCAGTTCTGTCCTACGTACCCGCGCGTCCTAGTTGTGCCAGCAGCTGTCGCGGATTCGGTTCTGACGTACGCGGCACGGTATCGTTCAAAAGCACGAATTCCGACATTATCTTACATTCACCCACTGAACAACTGTACCATAACCAGATGTTCTCAGCCTTTGGTAGGATTGAAGCAGAATAGGTCTGCGCAGGACGAGAGGTTCATTCACGCAATTTTCACGACAACGACTGTCCCGAATACTTATGGTGCTAGTCAGGAGAATCTAATCGTCGACGCGCGACCGACCACTAATGCGATTGCGCAGACAGCGTTAGGTGCCGGATCAGAAAATATGGAGAACTACAAGTTTGCTAGGAAAGTGTATCTCGGCATTGACAATATTCATGTTATGCGAGAATCACTAAACAAAGTATACGAAGCGCTGAAGGATAGTGATATTACGCCACTACCACCGAATCGGGAGTTACTGTACAAATCGGGCTGGCTGAAACACATTTCAACAGTTATGGAGGGTGCAGTGTTGATGGGCAAGCGGATACATTACTACCATTCGCATGTCCTCGTACATTGCTCTGATGGATGGGATCGGACAGCTCAATTATCTTCTCTTGCGCAGATATTCCTGGATCCCTATTTCCGGACCATAGATGGGTTTATCATACTCGTTGAGAAAGAGTGGTTAGCATGCGGACACCGATTCGCAGAACGATGCGGACACTTGTCCAGTGAAAAATCATTCGTCCAGGTGTCGGACAAAAGCGGTATGAACGGCTCCCAATCCACAGCTCATCAAGCGTTCAGTAACGTAATGTCGGCTGCGAAATCAGCAGCAGAGAAGGCTAGCGCCGGAGGCGGTGGTGGGCCCTCGTCGCATGGAGCGTCGCTCAAGTATACTGCGCCAATATTTCACCAATTTCTGGACTGCGTGTATCAGCTACTACGGCAGTTTCCGGATCGGTTTGAATATCAGGAGAGGTTCTTGCGGAGAATGTTGTATCATTTATATTCATGCCAGTACGGGACGTTCCTGTATAATAATGAGCAGGAAAGGGTTGATGCGAACGTTAGCCAGCGTGCCCAGAGTGTGTGGGACTACTTTGTGGTCCGGAAGAAGGAATTCATCAATCCTCGCTATGTTCCGGATTTAGACCGCGGTGACCGCGGAGCTGACGCAGTTATTTTCCCGGATCCGAAGAACATCCGATGGTGGCATGAAGCGTTTGGACGAACCGAAGAAGAAATGAGCGTTGTCACTCTGACTGGAATTGGTTCAACAGCGACTGCTCATGCTGCCGTTCAGAATCGGAGACGACTACAACAGCATCATCAACCGCAGGTGCAGCAACCGAGGCCAGGATCGACACCCACATTGCAGGGCTACAAGTACGATAGTCTTCGTGAAGTGGCCAGCTCGACGCTGTCGTCCTGGGCATCGTCTATGGCTGCGTCGTCCAATGCGTGGGCGAACGCGGCCTCGCCTTATATTGCATCTTCCTCAGCATATCTCTCATCTGCATACGCTGACGCAATGGAACAACCACGTGTCAGCGAACCACCATCACCATCGATTTATCGCCCCTCACACAAATCTGCATTGTCGCCGACCTCGTCGGTGTCCGACTCCGATGTTTCGCTGCCCGCTTCTTCTAGAGCATCACAATCTGGGACTACAATTGATGACAGAGAGTTCGAGGGTACACAAGAAAACGAAGCTATTGAGAAGCTGGCTGGAATGTCGTTAGATCCATTAGACAGCTACTCTCTAACGCATCAAGGTAACTCCTCCGAAGCATACATTCCGGAGACGCAGTGAATTTTGGCGCCCGCATGCATTAAATTTTATGTATTAGTATATACGTTGTAATTCCTTAGTGTTTTTTTGACGGTTGTAAATGTCTTGTAACTGCATATACCATCTACACATCTACTTATCTTTCTTCCCTTCAGGCTCGACACCAGCGTCCGTCTCCCGCTGTCGCCGCTCCTGCAATTCCTGCTGCTCCCGTTCAAACTCCGCCTGCTCCCGATCATCCTGGACCTCAGCGTAATACTGTCCGACTTGCAAACCCAGGACTCCTAGCAACGTAAACGCAATAATAACCTGACTGGCAGCAATAACATTAATACCCGTCTGCTCGTCGACATCGCCCCAATCGCCATCCAACACGCTGAAAAAACCTCTTCGCACGTTCGTAAGGTAAACGATAAGTCCTGCCATAAACAGCACGAGCGAACCGCCGTCGAATAGCTTGTTCGATTCAGATGGCTTGTACAGTTTGATGATGAAGCCTAGCAATCCAAGACCGACTACCGTGTGGAATACATGCTGGATTATAACTGGTTCTGTCGCTAGTAGTGTGTAATGCTGTTTCGCCAGCGCGAAGACTTCGGCGGTTGGGTTTGGAGTCCAGAGGGTCTTGTGGTCGTATGTCCAGTTGACAAACAGGACCCCAAGGAGGAACGACGAGGCTGAGGTTATTCAGCATTCAATTCGAGAGTAAAGATAACTGTTGACTTACAGCATAAGATAAGCGACGTAGAAAAACTTCGGCTCGATGTCGGCATTCTGCAATTGTCTCGTGTCAAGCGAAGGATGATTCAAAAATTTGGTTGTAACTGTCGAGGTCGTCTGACTTATCTATATAACCTCTGACTGCTATGACCTTACTTCACTCTTTTCCCGTGAAACGTGATTATCCAAAAAAAAATTGCAAAGGAGATCAAAAGTGGAAAGAATTATATTTAGAGACCAGGTTCAGCTGAGACTAAGAGGATAGATGTTTACTAGTATAGCAATGCTACGATCTCACCACAAATCTGAAAAGGGTTCACAAAAGTCCAGCGCTGGGACCTCACGCCCCGGGCTGTGCTACGAAATGCGATCGACCCTAGCCCTATGTACGAGCCGCATATTAATATGGAAAAAAACCCAGGACTGCAAAATCGTCTTCTTGCAGATACCGACTATGAGAATGAATCGGTTCTCAAGCGCAAACGCTCAATATTATTATATGCGAGTTTGAGGATTGGCTTTGTACGTTGTTGGCACCAGGTCGTTACAGCAGCGCGACGCAATATCGGCATACACAGCCGGCATTGTGCGATCGGATCTTTTCCCAGATATGTATTACACAATACGCAGGAAATCATTGCAATGATACAACTGAAAAGGAATTTGAAATTTTGCTTATTAGACTGTTGTTGCTAGTATATTTTGGGCAAGCAATGGGCGTGTCTCGCTGTCGAAAACCATGAAAGGTCGCCTCTCTCAATGTCTTCAACTTCGAGTGCTATTCGACTTCCTTTCCTTGTTTTATTTTGCTCCAGCGCCGTATATCATGACGCGTGTCATGAGAGAAATGCTTAGATACATCATCTGTGCTTCAAAGTTCTGGTTATTATGATACTAGTAACTCATAACATACGGGATAATCTAGTAACGGGATAGCGCTCAGAAAAAGATTTGTCTTTCCCCTCATTATCAATGCATAAAATTTGTATGATCTGCTGTATAACGGTAACCAGTGCACAAGAACGTCAAAATATGGCAAACCTAATTTCGCTTTCGGTCCTTCAATCCCTTCTCTTCCGCCAAAATTTGCAACGCCAACCGCTTCGAGAAGAACCTGCAATGCGACAGATTGCCGCCATGGAACCAGAACCCGGGATGTCCACTGTCTCTCCACATAGTGTTCAGCTCATTCTCCTGGTCCAAGCCCCACACGTCTCTGCACCGATCCGCAACCTTATCGCCAAAAATCTTACGGGCAGTCTCTCGCATATTCTTGTACCCGGTAGCCAAGACAACGATATCCGCCTTCAATTCCGTGCCGTCGACAAACTTGATACTGTTCTCAGTAAACTCTGCAATGTCGCTTCCCTGCTTAATCTTCACCCTGCCGTCAGCGATGAGAGTCGAGCAACCGACGTCAAGGTAGTAACCGCCCCCCCGACGGTAGTATTTCATCATGAATCCGGAGCCGTCGTAGCCGTAGTCGAGCTTGAATCCTGCCTTCACGAGACCGTCCAGGATGTTTTTATCAAGGGCCGCAATCGTCTTGGTGAGATCCTGGTGAAGTAGATGGTGGACCTTCACAGGTGTGCTGTAGAAGATCAAATCGGCTTGAGCAAGTGGAGGACCGTCCGGATCATACAACCCTTTAAATAAGGTACCTAGCCCGTTCTCGGACGACATCACATAAGTAGAACTCTGTGCCAGTTAGCAACAACCCGTGGCTTAATAATCAGCAAGCATCACTCTTACCCGCTGGTAAATGGTGACATCTGCCCCTTGCTCGTAGAAATCGTGCGCGATGTCGTGACCACTATTGCAGCAACCGACAACAATTGCCTTCTGGCCCTTGAAGTCTGCGCCTGTAGTATGCTGGCTAGAGTGCACGAGTTTGCCATTGAACTTCTCTTGGCCCTTGAAAGTCGGGATGTTGGGCTCGCCAGAATGTCCAGTGGCCTGCACAATGTGGCGCGGGTGCAACTCATGAACAGAACCGTCATTTCGAGTAACCTTGACTGTCCAGGTATTCGTCACATCGTCGTAGATGGCGGATTCGAGACTGCTTTCGGTCCAGACATTCAATTCGAGCATCTACAATAAAAAAACGAGATTAGCAAAGAATAGCGTCGAGACTGCTACAGATCACTTACGTTGGCGTAGCTCTCAAAGAAATCCGCCAGCTTGTCCTTAGGAGTGAACACTGGCCAGGACTCAGGGAACGGGACGTATGGCAGATGATCATAGTACACTGGGTCATGCAACACCAAGAATTTGTATCTCTTTCTCCAGTTGTCGCCCAACCTTTGGTTGCGTTCGACAATCAAGTGGCCAATACCCATCATCTTCAAGCGCGCAGCGACAGTTAAGCCCGCCTGGCCACCACCAACTATCAAAACAGCAGGGTCTGTATTATCGATCTCACCCTTTCGCTTTTCTGTCCAGGACTTGCGGCCCTCGTGCTGCCCGTGCTCGACACCAAGAACTCGATTGCGGCCGATGCGCTCCTCAAACCCATTGAGAGATTCGAGGCCGGTGTACAATGCGAACGCCTTGATCTTGTTGCTGTCGTGCACATCACGGACTAAGCGAGCGACAGCAACACCTTTGCCGATATTCGTCTCGAAAGTCAAGAAAACTTGGATCCATTCGAGTTCCTTCTGCGGCGTAATGACGACCGGAGGGAGCGCAGTGGCGTCGATTTCAAAATTCGTGAGACCAGATGACTCAAGATTCTTGGTGAGGAATTCGCCGATCTGGTCCTTGCCCTGGATAGTGTGAAAGTCCCACTCGAGACTGAGCAGGTCGCGCCAGAAGCCGCGTTCGACGAAGTGGCTTACAACATCGGCGATGGACTTTCTCTCCAGAGCGCGGTTGAGAGATGCGACGAAGGTTCCCGCGATTGCGTTGACGTCTTCATCCTTGAGAGACTTTGCGACTGCGTCAGAGTCGTAGAGGGTCGACGGCAAGGTCACGGTAGTGGAGAAGGAGACACGCGGGTACTGGATGGTCGCCATTGCTGTCTAATAGTGTGAACAGACATCCGTTTACATTGGGAGCGAACAGTCAAAATATATGGACTGTAAAAGTAGGTGCATGCTATCATGGCACTCAGTCTGGGAAGCGGGGAAACTGGAAGGTGAAAGTTCCGGAGACATGGGAGGACTTGGCCACAAAGTACGATGATTTACAAAGTAGTACCGAAGTAGTACATACGTCGTTTGTGCGGGGAAGCAAGTCGTGCAAGCGTGCGGCGCCGTACCGACTGTCATTGACCTCTCAAAGCCGGAGTTGCCTCTTCCACACTCCCGTCGACTGGGCAATTATTAATTATATCCGGGCTAACGGATTATCAAATAATAGTGCCAACCACCTTTTGGCATAAAGCGGACTACCAGGTGGGGAGTAGCTGTGCGCCGTCGTCTAATAACCGCCACCGGGGAATTCAAGTGGGGGTTTCCACCCAGCTAACCTGCATGCCAACCTCTACAAAACCACTACAACGGGCACTTCTGCGACAACTAAAAAACCAAAAGTGATGCATTTCGCCCAGTACTTACATTAGATTATACAGTCTACCAAAACGCCGGGTAAAAATACTTTTGCTATCCGATCCCTCCATCCATTGCCCATTATGATTCAAAAGATACTCCGATACTACCTGCACAAGATTACCCAAAGCACTCATGCACTGGCACTCGTCTTCACGGACGTCTCCTCTCCGCCGTCGTCACGATCATCCGGTGGAGCTATGTACCACGGGATCCTGCCCCGCGTGAAATCATTCAACACCATCTTCGCGACGCCATTCTCATCCGGTTCACCGCCTTTGAGTAGTCGCCCGGACTTACGGGCCAGCATCTCCAAAAACTCTGACGCATTCTTCCACCCCGCAATATCGTATGTCTTCTCCACGTGCGACTGCTTGCATCGCGCCAAGAGCGCGGTTATGTACTGCTCGGGATTGGACACGTTCTCCACTCGAACTACGCCTCGCAACAGGATATCGGTTTCCGTGTCCTTCGTACTCGGCGGCACCACACCAGGGCAATCAATAAGGTAGATACGCTTCATGAGTGTGATGTACTGCCACACCTTTGTCTCTCCCGGAATGGGCGCGACCGTGCACACCTTCTTCTGTCGAATCGTATTGATGATTGACGACTTTCCAGTGTTCGGATACCCGATGAATCCGACAGAGATCTGCTTCCGGTCAGAGTGCAGCACTGAGAATTGGCGGAGCAGCTGGATCAAGGTGCCCTTGCCAAACGAATGGTTGATGGACGCATGGAATGCCAATGTCGGATATTCCTTCGACAGCGTCTTGACCCACGCAGCCTGCATATTGTTAGTCCAACCTATTCACCAGGTAGAGTCATCAACGAATAACAACAGCAAGGAATAGTAAAATATAGATGTACATTTGCTAACTAAGAGCAGTCGGCATTAGGGGCGACAGATGTTGCCCAGCCCGTGCTCAACTCATGCAAAACATACTGGATAAGTCGCAGTTCAATCTCCCAAAGTTGTAACAGAATTCCCCTCATGGAACAAAAAACGGCAAATGCTACTAGAACATCGACGTACAGAGGACTCTTGACTAACAGTGGGGCCACAGGGTAAATGTACACAGCCAGATCAAGTGAAAAAAATTAAAACTACTTACTGCAACCCAAGTAGGGACAAGATCACACTTATTGAGTACGAAAATAAGGTGCTTGTGCGGAGCCTCTTTTTTGATGTACTGCTCGACAGACTGACACCGAGTTCCGACAGGGTCACGAGCATCAAGAACATGAACAACAACATCGGAGGAATCGATAACCTTGTACAACTCATTCCATATGCGCTTTGACTGGCCCTTTGAGAAAATAGCCTCCCGCGCTTCTTGGATCCAGTCCGTCGGAGCCTCCACCGACATCAGCGCCTCGTTCTCCAGCTTCTGCTCGTATTCCTCATGGTCCTGGACCGTCTTCTCAGCAAGATCATCTAGCGACCCGGCAGCAACCTTCGGCCTCTTGCGCTGCGCCTTAGGTCCAAATGTTTGACTGAACGGCTCGGTCTCGACAATCTGCGCCTTCGGCGCCGAATTCGCAGTCTCTTCTTCCAGTAACGACATCGGCAGCTTATTCTGTCTCAGCAAAACCTGGTACGGATTCTTCTTCGTCGCACCCAGAGCCTCCCTGAACTGCGCCAATGTATTCTGCGCAATAACACGAGTATTCCCAAACCACCGTCGATTTGGCTCAACTCTAGCAGTCGGTAACTCTGTAGACTGAAACGACGCAGCCTTCGTAATCTCGCCCTTTGTGTTCCGTTGCGCACGTCCTTCTTTATACATACTGAGACGCTTAACCTTCGCCGTGTCCCTGTAAAAGTTCTCGCCTTTCAACTTGAGGTTGCCGGGCTTATCCCGGCCCTCGCGTGAAACACGACTCTTCTCCTTCTTCGCAACTCCCATTGTAGCAATTGTGCCGAGAGTGAAGCAAGGATGTCGTGTCCAAACACAGACCTGCGAGAAAATATACCCTTGGAGCGAGATATCCAGGCGCAGAGTGTAGGAGGAAGAAAAATTTTGGTGTCAAGCAGTTAACAAGGCTGAGAAAGTTTGCACGGAGCCAAATATTGCGCACAATTACGACATAAATGTCACAATCGTTGCACAAACTTGAGAACTTTAACCTTAGCTGGTTCTATGAGACCCGTACCCTATGATTGTCGTTGAAACTTGTGGCTAGCCCTCGAATCGACAGTCATACTCATCGATCAGTGCAGATATCTTCATTTTGATTACTATCTGGTTAAAATAAGCCATAGAACATGGCGTCAGATCGCAGTGATGTTGGCTCCCCGTCCCAGACGCCTCTGGACGAGCTGCCGCCTTTGCCACAAGTTGCTCTTGCGCCAATATCAACATTCGTATTCGAGGTATGCCTATTCAGATCCGCAATATCGGGGCATCGCTTTGACACAAATTAACAAATGAATAGGACCATGCGGCATCACAAGCTTTGATTCCTAAAGTCACCGACAAAGTCGTCGCATATAATCCCACCTACGATGAACTCTCACGTCCATTCGTCGGTCCCGCACACCCCAAAGGCGAGTCATCATTGAAAAGGAGAAACTTGCTTACGGGATACGCTGAAGACCAATCTTTCAACGATGCGGTTTTCAAAGTGCAGCATCGGACGTACCAGACTCTTGGATACGCCCGAGATCCGTCTTTGCATACAAATCAGTTTGGTCCTTATGTTGGCGACGTGGAGAAAGCCGAATTGAATCAGGGGAAAGATATTTTAGACGTTAGAGTCAGTAAGAAGGAAATTAGGGAGCTGAAGGCGAAGAGACAGAAGACAGGCGACTCAAGCGTTCTAGATGGCGACAATGCGTATAAAGGCCCGTGGGCTGCGTACACTGATCCGAACGTCTCTTCGTCCGAATCAGAAGAGGAACAAGAATTCAGCGAAGAAGAGCAACCGGAGGCCGTCACTCCACCACAAGAGACAATGACAACAGCGCGCCCCATGGAAAAGACTCAGTTTCATGGATCTCAGCTGTACGACTACCTTGGCCGCACATACATGCACGTTCCGAAGGATTTGGACATCAACCTCGACAAATACGTCGGCGACCAAGAATGCTTTATTCCGAAACGCCGGATACATACATGGGCAGGTCACAATAAGGGCGTTACGGCACTTCGATTCTTTCCGAGACATGGTCACTTGTTGCTATCATCCGGTGTCGACGCGAAGATCAAGCTGTGGGATTGTTATCATGACCGCGAGCTGTTGCGGTCATACTTAGGTCACACGAAAGCTGTGAAAGACATCTGGTTTACGAATGACGGCACAAAGTTTCTATCGGCATCCTACGATACCCAGATCAAACTGTGGGACACTGAAACTGGTAAAGTCATTTCACGGTTCTCAACCGGCAAGACTCCGAATGTAGTTCGCTTTAATCCCGACGAGGATAAACAAGATCAATTCCTGGTCGGTACGTCCGATAAGAAGATTGTGCAGTTCGATATCAATTCAGGCGCTGTTATACAAGAATACGATCACCACCTTGGCGCGGTAAACAGCATAACATTCGTGGACGAAAACCGACGGTTTATGACTACGTCAGATGACAAGTCTATACGAGTATGGGAATGGCAGATCAACGTGCCTATTAAATTCATTGCTGATCCCCAACAACACTCTATGCCGACTGTCGCGCCTCATCCAGCCGGGAAGTACGTCGCCGCGCAAAGCCTCGACAACCAAATCCTTGTCTTTGGTGCAACAGACAGGTTTAGACAGAATCGCAAGAAAGTTTTCAAAGGCAACAATTGTGCAGGTTATGCAGTCGGTCTAGATTTCTCTCCGGACGGCCAATTCCTGATGTCCGGAGATTCTGGTGGCTACGCGTGCTTCTGGGACTGGAAGACCACACAAATGAAGAGCAAGTTCAAGGCACACGAGAAAGCGTTGACCTGTATTGCGGCCCATCCGCAGGAGACGAGCAAAGTTGCGACGGGTGGTTTAGACTCTAAAATTCATTACTGGGATTAATACGGATGGAAAGTGTATAATATGCAAATGTAAAATATTCTTCTCGTATAATTTGCTCTATATTACACAACTCTACCCTACACTTATTCTAGTGACAAAATAAGTCCAGGATCGAGTCTACTTATGCTGCTGACCATATATCCAGTCGTTCAAGCCGTGCTTGTTTCGCGCAATCTCGACAGCTAAAAACTGCATTCGTGGGACTATAGTCCTAATTAGCAACGGCACAAAATTACTGGGGTATACAACTGCATACCGAAGATAGTAGTCTTCTCTTCGTACTCGTCCTTCGATCCTGTTCTCAAAAGCGTTCCAAAGTTGAAATCGTGAACCTACAACGGCGTTAGTTACACAATTTCTATAACAAACGACATCACATGCCGAATACATGGCCACATACGGTCTTTTCGTAAGTATTCATAAACTTCCGCCACCGCTCTTTTCCTTCTGGCGATTTCATAGCATCTTCGTTAACCTCGGCTACAGCATCTGCTGATTCATACTCAGGAAACTCTTTAATAAAGTGTTCATAGATCTCGTCGTCCAATCTGCAACTATTAGTCTCCGCTACTGACCGCAAATACACAGACTCGTATACATGTACATACCTCGTCAATCGCAAAGTAGAACCCTTCACGTTTTCAAGTAAATTCCAATATGTCTCTAGCACTATGTCAGCTTCAGTAAGTACCCCGACCCCACCACTGCATCTTACGCGCTTGCATAACCGCTTTCACAGCAAACTGTTTCTCAATCTATTCCTCAATTAGCTCAGATCTCTATACATAAGCTACTCGCCCTCGGTCCAGGCATGATGATGGTAAGAAAAGCTCACATCTTCAAGATTGTCCGCATTTTCAGCATCAAATGTCTTTGGCGCAGACATAGCGTATATTATCGACTCAGTCTCCTAGTAAAAGATATTTTGCTTGGAACAAAGATCGACTAAGACCTTCGTCAAATCTTCGACCCGGTCCAACCCTTACCCAAAGCTTTGGAACCGGAATAAAGTACTGTGTAGTTTAATTTACAAGTAAAATAGCGCCGAATTGTTCTAGGGTCGACGATGGATTTGAATACAATTTACTACTGCGCAGTTTATCTCTCATCCTATGGACAGTGCTATAATTCGTGGCATTCCTCAAAAGCGCCTGAGAAGAAACAAACCCGTCAGCAGTGGCACAGATTATCCATCTTCTGAATGTCTGAAAATGAATATACGTTACCAACGTCATGATGGCAAAGACGCCATTAGTCGGCGCTTATGTCATTATCGACGTACTTAACGATCACTACTTATCATTATACGAACTTGAGCAGTATTAGTGTCCAGTAGTGATAAGTTAACGCACAATTGACATTATTGGAGCAAATTCCAGCCGGCGCGTACTATTTTACAATGGGCCTGAGAACTATACCACCTCCATATAGCTTATGAATCAGCTTCTCATTCATCCGCAACGGGATTCTGGTATTCGAATTGATGTAGTAATAACGGATTTGCGCGTCGGATTGACAAGCTAATCGTGGGTGGCAGACCCTGTGTCGAAGAGGACGAGCCAGGGTGTACGGTCAGCCCGAACTTTACGCCACTAGTGCAATGTAAATCCGAATGCATATAGTAGTGTCTTCGTGAGAATATGTGCCTGATGTGCCTGAGTAGGAAAGATTGGCTGTGCGGCCTGTCCCAAGGGAGTAAAGCGGAGCCGCATCGGTTGTAAGTATACAGATCGCAGAACCAAACGTTAACGATAATCTGGCCAAGCTTATCCGCGACCTCCATCAACAACTCACTCGTCATCAACCCATCGAATCGTTAGTTTATTTCCATCGTCGGCAACGTGCTTCTGCATACCAGCACCCATAATGGCCGTAGATTTCCGTCGCATCGATATTGACGCTTTAGACCCGGAGAATAGCGTCGAGCCTGAACACCTCATCCCGCCAAGCATAGCCAATCTACCGCCTCTCAGCGTCCCCGAAATCCAATCGATCGGTCAATCGATTCGTGGCTCGTTGTCGCGGGGCGATAATTATGGTGCGCTACAAGCTGCGTTGGATCAGCCGCCGTATACAAGCAGTGAGGAGATAAAAGTGCGTGGTTGCGTTCATTTTTTGATTATGGCAGGACGGTGCTAATGCGATGATAGAACATTCATTTGGCTACTGTTTTGGAAATCCTGTCAACTATAAAGTCGAGTGACATGAGCCGGGTCGTCGAGAAATTGTCCTCGGAGCAGAGGGATACGCTTATTAAGTACCTGTACAAAGGGATGAGCGTGCCCGAGTCGCATGGAATTTCGGGAGTTTTGCTTGCTTGGTTTGAGAAGGTATGGCTTGTCCGGTAGTTGTAACGTTGGCAACTGACTAACGAGCTAGGTTACTGAGGTCGCTGGCCTGGGACCCATTGTTCGACACTTGTCGGATAGACGAACAGTCTAATGACCGAAGGAATATTATTTGTGAATACGAAGTGTATGAATCGATTTGACGTGGCGTGTGGATATGTACATGTGTACAATAGCATTAAATAGGACGATGCCTACATATTCCAAACTCACAAGCCTATGTCTTAAAGGCAATGCAAGTTCATACCATTGATTGTAATGCACATGCCTGAACAGAATAACCCAACTCGAATAGATGCGCGATATGATATTTACAAATCAAATTTCAATGTCACCCAGGACTTTTAAACCATCGACTTCTTTCACACGCAAACCGTGTGGTTGCTGTTCTCGTTTCAATGCGTGAATACCCAACGTTACTTTCCAGCGCTCATCTTCCGGGAACAGGTAGACAACTTGTAGTGGGGGATTAGTTTGTGTCGTTACCCGCATTACTGAGTTGCTCGTTACGTCGTGCTATACCTTGGTTACATTCAAGCTTGTCTTGTAACATTTCTCGGACGTACCTCTATCAACGACAGCATCCACGGCTTCAAATCGCTGCCTCTAGATCGAGCCTCGTCATTAAGGAGTAGCCCATCAGGAGTGATTTTCAGTGTCAACCCCTTTTCATTAAGTTTCGTCCATGGTGAATTGATATCCGGCCTAACGTACGCCGCTACTAGCGGGATCTTATTCGGATCTCGAGTTGCGGATGTTCCTACTGTCGGGCTAGACCCATTGCTAGACCATATTGCTGCCTTCGATTCCGATGATCCGTCCTTTTCCTTTGACTTGCTCGAACTTCCAGTAGACAGTGATGTCCCCTGGCTCCGATAAATCCTAGCGTTGTCCGTATCCTTACCGTCCTCGTCATACGGTTTGAATGAAAAACTGTCGCTGGAGGATCCCTTTACTGTTTTCTTCGGCGATCTGGACCTCGTCCGAGAACTTGACGTAGAAGCTGCCGCAGACTTTTTTGTCGTAGCAGACAAAGTGGATGAAACTGACGGGCTGACTGGTCTAGTTGGCGATGAGTCCCTGCAGTGCTGATGAACAAACGGATACGGTCGAGCGGCAAACTCTGACGAAGGTGACAGTGAAACGACTTCTTGCTTATCTCCAGTCGTGGTCGAAGGCGCGATATGCTGTCGTACAGATTTGATTGCTGTACCAGCGTGACTAAGGAATTCGGTGTCCTTGTCGATAAGAATTTTGTAAGTCGCGAAACATATGACAAAGATCACTGTCCATGCTAGCAGCACTGCTAGGATATCGAAGAGGCGGACGATGAGAGAGCGAAGGTAGTACGACGGTGCGGGGAAAATACTCGAAAGGACGAATCCCGCCGCCATACCCACGGCGAAGGACCCCGACTGCATTCGGGGCCGTGACCGTTCTGAGTCAGCCGATTCTGCCATGCTGTGATCGTCGCTCTAATTGAAAGTCATGTTTTAAGCTCTGCAAGACATTTAAAGGTTTCTCTTTCCACAGATTATGGCTATTTACCCGGTTAAACAAGGAGATAGAGATAAACTGAGACCTCAGTGGTGACACCCTTCATGAGGTCCTCCTGCTTTTCCAACTCGTGTAGGGTCAATAGCTACAATTCACTAATGTAGCACACTTGACAGAACTGGTGCTCAGCATCTGTTAGAGTTCGTTCTGCATCGGCAAGTCACAAACAACTGCGTCATAAGTCGCAACATTGAACCGCGTTTTAGGCATATATACCATTTCTCTTTATTGGTATGCACTTGGTTGCTACGGTAACCAGGGGTGTCTAGATTACCACAAATAGCGGCATATCCGCGATTCATTACCAACGACAAGACAAACTCTTATGTTAAGAACAACTTCATCTTGCCATGGCTCCACATATTGCGCAGTCATAACTCACAAAGATTCTACTTTCTCTATTTAGAACCTTTGTTCGCATCAATGGAGCATATCAGTTGATGTTCAGACCACAACTCTTTCTCTCGATGACGTACGCTTGTATTAGACGGCACCAGACCCAACGTTTTGACAACGCCGGGAGCGGATGCCACCTTGCATGCCAGTCATGTGACCATGGCTGGCAAGGAGACAAGTCTCAACACACAGCCCCTTCTGACAGAAGGGCGACTAGCTCGCCCGAAGGTCGACTGTGCTCGCATATATAAAGAATCTATCTAAAAGAACATCAATTTGGACGAAGGCGTAGGGAAACTTCCCCCGGGCAAACCAAACCCAAGTGGGAAAACAAATATTCCCGGAGGTAAAAACCTATCAGTGTTCCTTGCGAGCCTGACGACTGCGGACCAAGTGGCTCGGTTCTCGCCATCTCGGACTCAACCCGGATCCAGGCCGTCCTCTTGCCCTGTAGAGTACACCGTCTGCCTGCATTAGATTGTTAGCCAAATGACCAGATTGTAGGAATTGCAAAATACTCGCATGTGTTCGAAGAAGATCTCAGCCTGTGACAGGCTCCCCTCTTAAACAATCGCAGCCAGTCATAGACCCTCGTCTTGCCGACGTCGCAGAACGCCAGTCTTGCTTGGTTCTCGCTTTCTTGGTCCGAATCCTGCGACCAATTCTGCAAGTAGTCGAAGGTACCATCATTGCTTCAATAGCTGCCCTCTTGCCGCCTTGCTGGTAAATAGGATCTCGCGCTGTCATAGCCTACCCTGCCCCCAGTGCTCTTGCGAGTTATATTATAGTTGGAAGTGGATAGCTTATGGTGCGCGAATTTAATTTGCAACGTTGAACAAATCGCGCAGACAGCAAGTGCATGTGAGTTTTCTAGGCAGGATCGGTTATTCGTCACAGAAGCGAGAAATCGGCAAGACGCGTGACAGAGTCGCGATCATCGCCGTGCATGATTTGTTTACTTGACGTGGATGTCCGTGCGCGCCCTAACCCGATACTGCAAAAGATACGCCCCCCGAATCTAGGCAGAGCTTGTGCAGACAATTAGTTCGTATTCGACAGTTTATTAACCTAGCAAAGGGCACATTCGAAAGCTGAGTAGTCCTAAGTTCTAACTACAATGCTAAGCTTGGAAGACAACGGAGACAACGGGATATTGAAACCCATACAAAGTGACGGAACGCAATCAGCGCGGTTCGCGTGTTTTGTGTAACAATGAATAAATGGCGCATGAAGCGGTTTCTTGGTGGACGGTCGCGATTCCTCGGTCCGTAAAGCTGCTACATGTTGTACCTAATTTAAAACTCCTTAGCGCGAAAAATTTAAGGTAACCCGACTTTGACTGCTGTGTTGGTGAATAGCCGGAAATATTCTGCAAGTCGCGAGCTATCTCCGGTTGCGGGTACGTCGGTCACCGTCGTCTTCAGCCGTAACCGCTTTAAACACAACTACCGTGAGGTTCGGGTAGTGCTAGACACAAAGGGGACTTGCTTCAGTTGAACCACATGCTGCAAAACCATGAAACCCTGAAATCATTATTTCTGGTGGCTACTCTCTATCGACGATAGGTGACAACTTTGGCCCTCGTTACTATGGCATGTTCAATCTTCCATCCGGATTCAGGCAGGGCCAAAATCGGGAGTTTTATGTCCAGGGCCTTTGCCAGCATACATGGGAGAAGGTTAAACCCCTAGGTGGTGAGCTAACTTGGGCTAGCCACCTACAACACTATTTAAGCACCGCACTTTCCTTGCGCCTGGAGAGTGTTCCTCCATTTACTTCCTATCTGCGCTCGCGCGCAATTCTTTCAGGGACGTTTAATCGGTTTCACCGTGAGCCCTTATAACATTCGGTATGTCCTGTTATTTTTCGCTCTCTTTAAATATTCAGTTATTAAAATTTAATGAGAGATATGAACCAAAATAACATTGTTCTATTAAACTACTTTTGGCATTCATCATAGGTGTTTCATCGTTCGAATTAGCCATCAGCGGTATAAGTGATATGGAAAAAGATGTTGACACATCTCTCGTGAAGAAAGACGAGACATGTGAGTGGTGGAATACTTTGATTCGCAGGACTGGCCCCTACTTTTTCATAGCAGTACAGGCAGGATTAGGGGCATACTCATTCTATCACGCTGGTTTGGCAATTAGGAAGACTGTCAAACTCCTACGACGAGGAAGGGAAAGGGAAAGTGTGTAACGTGTTTCACCAGCGAATGAGACAAGTGATCACCATTATCTGGCTACCATCCTTGTAAACACAACCATAGTACTGTCAAATCGGTTCAGGTCCCTCAGAACCCTCTTCCTCGGGCCCTGTTACCACTATTTCACAAGTACGCGAATTATGGCCTGGTTGGTCGCATGTGCCATATCGCCGTTCCTTTGATGCCAGTCCTCATCTGATGACGCCCAAGTTCCTGCCGTTCTTGCTCTTCGCTCTGCCCATCTTCTCTCTGTAACTGTACCTCTTGTCCTTGTTGTAGAGCAAGGCTTCGTCCTTCACTTTTTTTGCCTTTCGGCGTTTGCTTGATGCCTCATTTCGCTGCTCGAAGAGATTCAACTTCCGCCTTTAATAATGCAATTTGATGCATCATTCCTTTCACCCCTTTCGCAAACTGGTCGATAGCTGCGTCAATCGAGGTTGACGAGCTATTCCGATGATTAGAAATACGAGATTTAACATATTCAGTTTGCGAAGTTGCTTCGATCTGGTTGTTTGGGCACCAAAGGGTAAATATTCGTCTCTCGAATGCCGTGTTTTGTAATCATGCTCTGCACGAGCTCAAAGCAGCTGCAATCACATCACGATCTTCGCACCGGACTTCTTGTAATCGAAACAGCGTAACAAACGCGTTTTGAGCTAACAGACTCGCTTCCCGGGGGAAATAAAACATCGGCAAAATATTGTGCATCGTAAGCTCAAGTATGAGTTTAGGACTACTCTTCAGTCCAATTGGCGTTTATGACCGCGCAGGATACCTACTCTCTTCGGTATGCTTAGATGAGCCAGTCCGCGAATCCGACACGAGACTCCATCGATGAGAAGGATACGTCTTCTGGAGTTAAATGTTTGTTTTGCTGTGACTTCTCAGCGATGCCGGGCATTATGTATGTAAATTTTATTGTGACACAGTCAACAATTTTCTGGACTCCTTTTAACAGCGGAGCCGGTGAATGGGGCAGTTTGGGAGTAATAATTATGGTTTGAGACAGTTCTTAGAGTGACATTCATATGTAATTTCAGGAGGCAACCCAACAAGCCTGGTCTTGCTGGCTGGGTCAGATGGCCCGTCAGCAGCTCACTGACGCATAAACTGTCGGGAACACTCGGGAAGGACAGAACACGCCGCGGGCTGGTCGAGGCTGCGACCCAGGAGTTAACAGCGTTTACCTTACATGAAAATGTGATATGTGCTCCAGACACGGTCGATCTTCTCTCCTGAATGGAGAAGGACTCCCATGTTGCGTGCTGCTCATGTGACTGGAACTGATGTAATGCCCAACGTGAGCTTTTTGTGTGGTGCCTGCTGTACTGTCTGTGGCGACAGGTGGATGCAAATACTTTTGACGATAACACTTCTCCCAGCTGCGGCGCGAGTGGGTAGCAAGCCAAAATGGTGGCAGGTTCGAGTTGAACCCTAACCGGTACCTTTTTCTGGTGCGCAATGTGCGGAGTGATTTGAATCTGTGTGGCCGCAATATGTGCACCAGTACAGATGGCGGCACCCTGAGAACACGCTAGTGCTGCACCGAGAATTGTTAAGCCTCGCTCACGACCGGGCTGCACAAGCCGACAGTAGATTGACAATGTGTAGTCTGCAAAGTGCTGCTCATTTCTTGCCATCGGCCGCCCGCTCGTCCTTCACTACCTTGCTTCCTGTCGCGTTCTCTTCGCTCTCTTCTCCCTCTCAGCTCGCACTCGTTCTGATCCTGTAGGCTTCATGCCGTCCTTCCGCTTCACCGGCTGGCACGCTGCCCGCATTGTCGGCGCCTGCGTCGTCCTCCTCATTCTTTTCGCTGCCCCGACTCCTAAGTCAACTCGCTCTGCCCTCGACCAGGCCAATTATACGCCGTCCGGGTTCAAATATGTACCTCCGTGGCAGAAAGACGCCGAATCTGTTACAGACAACAGCAAGTTTGTCGTGTCCGAGAGCTCTGCCTCTAATCCAGCACCGCCGCCAGCTCCTCTATCTTCTCCGCCTCCTCCTCCTTCTCCGCCATCGTTCGCGTCCGACGCACCACCGGCGCCTCCACCGCCACCACCTCCACCCCTTCCCGCTTCCGACGAGCAGACACCCGAGGCTGAGCCTGTTTTAGACTCAGCATCTACAGTGGAGGAACCACCTGCAGAACAAGAAGCGACAGATGCTGCAATCGAAGAGCCGCCAGTTGAGGAGGACGCGGTACTCCCAACAACGGACAAGCGCAGTTCCATCAATATATTCCTTATGAACATACCTCGATACCATTTTGAAGTTGTCCTTCCACTATTGCACGCGTTCTCGAGTCTACCAAGCGTGAACGTGACGCTCATTGCAAGCCCGTCCGGCTACAACCGCTTTGGTGTCGGCCCATTGCTCGAGCGGGAGGCAAAGCCGTACGGACTGCAGCTTGTCGATCAAAAGTACATTTCTGCTGACCTTGGCACTCCGGATTTGCTGTTCCTCACCAGCTGTCCTGAAGATATCGTCAAAGCGAACAAGACCATCACCAAGTGGCTAAAGGCCGGCACGCGCGTGCAATGCATCGCGCATGAGCCCAGCAAGTGGGACGCTCGACCAAGTGGAAATTCGCAGTACGCCGAGCAGATCAAATACATGGTCCCCTGGATCGAGAAGGGACAATGGGAGATTGTCGTCCTGGCTCCTCACGTGCAAAAGTTCGTACGAGAGAACTTCCCTTCATACTTTGGCACTAGCGAGAACGTCGTCTACAGAGCGCCAATCATCCACCCAGTTTTTAAGGCCAACAAGGAGGACATTGAAGTCGACTTTGTCGAGCCTTTTGCTGCGATTCCAGGAAAGTACGAGCCGTGGCGGCGTAACTACGACCGCATTTTCAAACAGTACGAGCAGGCACGACCTCAAGCCAAACTGCATCTTGTCGGTTCCGGAGACGATCTCTCCGTTCCTGAGTCGATCAAGAGTCGCATTGTCTACGTTCGCGATCTGAC
Source organism: Lipomyces orientalis (assembly GCA_030568275.1). Taxonomy (NCBI): domain Eukaryota; kingdom Fungi; phylum Ascomycota; class Lipomycetes; order Lipomycetales; family Lipomycetaceae; genus Lipomyces; species Lipomyces orientalis. The sequence goes on from JAJLTP010000027.1 coordinate 75,650, forward strand.
GTTTCCAGAATACTTTGAACATCTGGGCAAGTCAGTAGCGTTGATTCCCGCTTTCGGATCTGAGGCGTATATTCTGCACCAAGCCTCGTCCACTGTCGCGACGGCGCTGATTGTTGGAACGCCGTTACTCGCCAATTCAACCATTGCGCAAGCGTACTCGCAGATCCCGGAAGAAGCAATGTGGCTTCAAAACCCGGGCGAATCGGAAATGGACGCATTTGGACGAATCTCGTTCGTTCCCGTGCATATGTGGGCAGAGAAGAAAGCTAAAGTCGCAGAGGTCCGGGACAAAATGATTGTCGAGAACGTGGAATTTTACGAAAGCGTCGCCCAGGAGATTTCCGACAGCAAGTCTAAGAAGAGCAACAAAATGGACGATGGTAATGGCTTCTAAACCGGTGCCTGTTGTGCATCGTTATCAACTGCGAGGCAGCGTTTTTGTTTGGACATTCAGGTCATTGGGAGCTTGTTTCATTACATCATGTACAGTAAGATCGACAATATGCGAGCTAGTGTGTTTAATTGGTTTGTTTTGCGTTTGGCATGCATGATATTGAGTTGTCATATTGTTATAATTTTGTACGGTATTTTAGAATATTAGAGAGATAATCATGGCTGCGCCAGCCAATCTGTTGTCTTGCTTACAAAAAACGTGTAAGATTGGGTCTATGATAAAAGCAAAGACTTGATGGCAGCCGATCGAGAAAAGACTAGTCGCCCTAACCCGATGACATGACAGTTGGTTCAGGTTCAGGGCCACAATTTACTTGTTCCTGATTACTTGGCACATGCTTGAAAAGGGGGGGAATTAAATAAAATGGAGTGGTTCCAACTTGTGGCGAGCTTTGCTATTAAGTAGCCCTTGTGACAAATATAGAAGGTCTTCCCGGTCCTGTAACTAGAATACATTCATATAGGTTATTACTGAATTGGCGGTTTAAAAGCCCGATTCCGAGGAATCGATGCGATTCTTCTCCCGTGCGCTTTTGATGGCCGGCTGGGTACGGAGGCCGACCGGGTCAGGACGTGACGCAGCCAAAACCGTGTTTTATCGACGGAGTGAAAACCACAAAATGATTTATATAGGCGCCAAATTCGCCTCACGTCAAGTAGAGCAAACCTCAGGGCATGTCGGTGGGATATATTCCAAAACAGTGCAAACTCTGTTTTTGAAAAATAATGTGCGACCGCGGACATTGTCACGTGCGATAATGGATGACACGCCGACTGAATTTGGCGCGAATTGCTTTCGTGATTTCACGTAAACAAAAACCAAGGCTTCGTTGGTGCAAAAAATCGACGCTTTTTTCTCTACTTGTCCTGTCCAGCAAGGCATAGCGAACGTGCTCGGTGTCGATTTGTGCTTGAAACGCATTATTTGAAGGTTTATTTGGATCATATTGTAAGGTATGCTATATTCCCGGACCTGAGGTGTGAACGACTTTGGTTTTGACGACTCTCGTCGCGTCTCATTAGATCATTTCGAAAAAGTACTAACGATAGTAAGCCAAGAATGTTACTTTGCTACTATTATGCCATTAAACTTGGGACGTCCTTATTTAACGCGTCGCAGCCGTCGATACCTATCAAGGTCACGAACATCATTCGATATTCAACATGGGTGAATCTAGACAGGAGTTAATAGCGTGGATGAACGACCTGCTGCAGCTTAATCTCACAAAGGTCGAACAATGCGGCACCGGTGCACCGCTGTGCCAGATCTTTGACAGCATCTATGGCGACGTGCCAATGACTAAAGTCAAGGTACGTTCCGTGCTACCCATCCTGGGCAACTTCTATAAGGGTGGTGAATATTCGTGACTGCATGATGGCTAATGGTACATAGTTCAATGTGAACGCGGAATACCAATTCATCGGGAACTTCAAAGTCCTGCAGTCAGTCTTCCTACACCACAAAATTGAGAAGACTATTCCTGTCGAGCGCCTGACCAAATGCAAGTTCCAGGACAACCTTGAATTCCTGCAGTGGGTCAAGAGATTCTGGGACCAGTTCTACCCAGGCGGTGACTATGATCCCGTCGCGCGCCGTAAGGGACAAGGCATGACTTCGTCTGGCGCGACCGCCCCGGCCGCGCCGCCGCGCGCGCCCTCGGTTGTGTCTAGCCGAAAGGTGAGTTCCGGTGCTCCGGCCGCGACGGGAATTGCTCCGAGAAATAGAACGCCGTCGACAGGAGTACAGGTTGCACAGCTGCAGGCCGAAAGCGCGGCGCTGAGGGAGCAGGCTGAAGGACTAGAGCGAGAGAGGGACTTTTATTTCAATAAGTTGCGGGAAATTGAGATTTTGGTGCAGGCTGTTGCGGACGAAGATGCCGCACTGGCGGAGTCAGGACAGCCGGCTAATGCAGAGAAGGACTTGTTGATTAAGCAAATTCAGGATATCTTATATACCACGGAGGTACGAGCCGGCATGAAAGACATGAGAGTTGATTGCTAAGCGGTTTTAGGAAGGCTTTGAGATACCAGACCAGGCGGACGGCGTCCCAGACGATGAGGAAACGTTTTGAATTCGAATATGCCGGCGTTCGTAACTGTCAAAGCTTTATTTCATTGTCAATATTTGATTGTAATTTATTCTGGGAATTTTTGATTTGTTTATTTTCTACCCTTTTATCGTTCGGGGAAACACATACAGTTGATGTATTGGGAGGGTCGCATAAAGTAGTATGAGAGCAGAGCACGACGTGGTTCGTTAAAGATAGCAAGAACAAATGTGAGTCGCATAAATTCATAGTGTAATTACCTAGCGCGTTTAGGCCAATGCACCATTCTGCCTATGTCAAACGGTCGTCAAGACAAATATGCCATTTAAGCCACGCAGCATGACGAGAGTTCGAGCGAGCCGCACGTGCCAAATATAGCTCGGAATGTTTCACATGGTCGAATGCACCGAACACCTGGAGCAAAGAATCGCGACTCCTGCTTTGGTTGGTCGATATGAATATGAAAAGTAATTTCATTCGTCTTGTAGAGCGATCAATATGCAGTGACAGTCTACTGGTTTAGCCGCTTGGGCCATCCCAAGTGTCGTGGCGCGTGGTGGACGGCAGATCGCACGCTAGATATTTGCGTGCGCTTGCGTGCGCGCGATCTCGAGCTGTAGCCCAAAATATACTCGTATTTAATATTATATATAGAACCTAGACGGTCGCCGATAGCAGATGTGCACGGTCAGTAGCCGCAGGGCCAATAGAACACAACCCCCCGGAGCACTTTGGTCGAGCTGGCACTGTAGACATATTTTATAGGATTTGCATCACCAACAACGGAAAGCACGAGCTGTGGCATGTTATGTAATCGGGACAGGCGCAAAGTGCATCCGTAAACGCGCGTGCAATTCGGTGTGTGCCCCGGTTTCGCCATTTGGGCAGCAGCACTCGCGGGTTCGGTTCGGGCGTGCGTGCGTGCGTTTGTCTGCATCGGTGAGCCGACGACGCCCGCACCACTCAACAACCGTGCTAGACTAACTAACTACCCGCCTCGACCAATTTTTTGGCCTTCTTGGATCCCATTCTTCCCCGATTGACGAGCTGTAGTAGAGATCCAGATCTCGTCAGACCAAGGTACGTCTGTCCTTTTTTTCGAACGCGCAACTGCCGGGCTCGCCGCAAGTGAGACTGGAAGATTGTTTACGTTTATTTTTGTCTCAGCTGTGGAATCACCACCGCGGCCAAGGCATCTCGTCGTTTTGTGCTTGCCACGCCCGTCAGATCCACATGCATGTTTGCACTGCGAGTGCGCGTGTGCTAACTGTTAACAGACTCTGGAAAAGGGTCCAGGCATGCCGCTCAAGCTGTCCATACTGCCTCGCAAGCACAACCCAGCAGACGATCGCAAAGAGCCACACCATCCTCGAGCCGCGACTGAAGACTTTCTGTACACGCATCAGATGCCAAACGCGACGTCGCCGTCGCCGTCACCGTCGTCGTCGCGTAACCGCAGACCAAGCGATTCCAGTCCATACGGCGGTCGGTCGCACTACGCGTCCGCTTCAGTCCGTGGCTCAACCTCGACTATCCCATCCTCTTCTGGCCCGCGAACGCCACCTCCAATGCAAGCCGCTCAGGAAAACAAGCCAAACGTCTTCGAGCAAGTGGTGTTCGAGCGGCCCACGCCGGCCCATATGAAATCGGCTTCGCCGGACGACCACAATCTCTCCGTGTTCCCATCGCCAACCCTTCCGGCGCCCTCGGCCGCGGCCTTTGTCGCTACGCGCGCCAACTCTCGTCAGGACATATCAGTGCCGGAGAAGATGTCGCCATCGCACGGCGGATACTTTGCGTCAAGTCCGCGGCTACAAGGCGCCCAGTCAGACGAGGAGCTCCTGTCGTTCCGGGCACATCACTCGCGAAATGATTCAATGGGATACTACTACGGGAATGGTAGCGCCGGACGGTTGGAGACATCGACCAGTTCGCAGTCTTTAGATAAAATGCTGCAGATGTCGCCTGAACAACTGGCCCAGCGTGTCAGCGTGCTGAATTTGAGCGACGATGAAGGGGACGAGTCCGACGAATCGTTTGCAGAACGAAATCGCAGAAGTGAAGCCGAGTTGATGAAAAAGGGTGCGGAAGTGTTAAAGCGACGGAGCACGGTTGAGGCGTTGAAAGCGTCGGGCGTACCAAGCAGTCCGGAGGACGCTAAAGTCGAGCTGCCGAGCGAAGTCGTCCGGTACATGCAGAAAGCAGACCGCGAGCCTGCGCCTGCGCCAGGGTTGCTGACTAGAGATAAACGTGTGATGACGGTTTCCGAATTTGAGAAATATCGACGAACGCAGGAAGAGACGCCAGATCCGAACGATGACGACAAAGACGACGAAGACGAGTCAGATAATGACGGCTTTTTTAAATCGGATTCGGATTCAGAACTGCAGCAGGAACAGCTGAAGTTGAAGCAGCGGCAAGACGCGAACTTGGCTATCTATCGACAGCAAATGCGGAAGGTTACGGGTAATTCGGCGACACGGCCACCCCCGCCTCCGCCGCTGGTCCCTGCCCGACTGAACGGACAGTCGCCATTGTCGTCCGGCTCATCACAGCAGATTCATGATGATGAGGACGAAGAAGACGAGATTCCGCTGGCTATTCTCCACGCGCATGGGCTTCCGGGTCGGCACCGCGGCACTCCGCCGATTGCCTCGCGCCCACTGTCCTCAAGGCCTGTTTCGGTCTATCCTAATCAATCGCAAGTTCAGACTTTTCCACCTGGTCCGCCCCCAGTTCCATATCCGCGCGGCCTGACTCTTCCGGATCAAATGTATGACCCGATGTTTGATCCTCAGTTTCAACAGCCAATGCCAACACCTCGAGGACTAATCCAAGAGATCGCCCGTGAGCAGGAAGCTAAACTCCACCGACGCAGCATGCTTAACATGCATATGCAAACAGCTGGTCTATACGATGCGCGTCCGGTCTCTCCATTCCAGCGCGGTTCCATGTCTCATTCCCCACAGCCTCCAGCGCCCTACGGGTATCCTCCTGTTCCTCAGATGCCGCCGATGATGCAGCCGCAAATGCAACCGCAAATGCAACCGCAAATGCTACCGCAAATGCAGTCTGTCGACAATGCAGGAATCTCGCCGGACTTGCAGATGCAGATGCAGAAGTTCCTTGGACTCCAGATGCAGATGATGCAGCAAATGCTGCAAAATTCACCTCAACTGCCGAGCCCCGTCCAGGATCTTCCGCGGCGAGTTCCTTCTCCGGCGAACAGTGTCCGCGGAAGCACATTCCACACCCCAGTGCCAACACTGCCAGCTAATCTACATAGCCAAGCGCCACCGCCGTTGTCGCACGGTGCTGCTAATCCGTCACGGTATAGAACGCTATCCACGCAGCCGTCACTCACAAACTTGAACTATCACTACGAAATGAATGCGCCTCCTCTGGCCGATTCTCCATCTGGTCCGTATTATGCTACACGTCCTCACGAGCAGCCTAGTATCACTCAGCGGCCGGGAAGTGCGGCTGGGTCTCGACCGCCGGACACGATTCGTGTTGTCGACGACAAAAAACTACTTGAACCGGCGCTCCCTATCAGGACGTCGGTGTCAACTGCTTCTGATAGTCAGGATGATGCGCAAGAGGAGCCGTATGATGGCGGCATTGAGGATAACGAGTCAAGACAATGGGAGCGACTACGGAAGCAAAAGTCCACACTGCGGAAGGCTTGGAAGCAGCGTCGGGGAATCAGTGTATTATCGCCTATTTCTGCGCCGGCATTACCTTCTACGAGCGAGACCCCGACTGAGAGTTAAAGTGTTAATATAATAGCAGCAGTAATTAGTGTTTTTTGGTGAAGTCCTGGTAGAATTGTCTCTCACTGGTCGCATTCATATTTGCCGTACTCAGGTGATCATGGAAGATGATTAGAAAAAGGTGCATCTTGGTAACGTTGTGTTTTGTCTACGGTTGCATATTTCCGCGTTTGTTCGAGTCCGATTCGATATATTCTGAGATTTTGGTATAATAATTGCGATTGTTAAACGAATACATTAGTCATTATTCGAGCGCGTCGCGGCAACTTAGTCGAGTAAGAGGATGAGTAACCTACGAATATTAACTGATAATTCAACGTCTCTACTCCTTGGCACAAGTCTTGAAACAGTTGTGATGGCACGATGACAGAGGCAACTGATAAATAAAGTCAAGTTTATAAAAGTTATATAGAAGTCGTAATTACCTGGACCATCTAGCCACATTCAAGCCACACGTTATAGCCACTCAGCTAATAAATTGACATTCGAATGAGACACGCACACACTTCATTCAACAGGCACGAAGGCAACAGTCCTGCCCACATTTCTGCAAACTCTACATTGTCTTAACGTCTTCACGAACGCCCATGTCGCCACTTTCATTTTCTTCGTCCTGTAACGGTGCTGGACTGGACTGGACTGGACTAGACTAGACTGGACTGGACTAGACTGGACTGGACTAGACTGGACTGAAACAAGATATATTACTATCAATACAAGACTTGTTCCTTGACTTGGTCTTAGAGGACAAACTCTCCTTATATACTTGACCAAGCAAGAGAACTAAAAATAAACAAACTAAACATAGAACATGTTAAAATGACAACTGTATCCTCTTCTTAGATAGTGAAGTGTAAGCTCTGTAGTTTGCATCAAGGCAACGGCAGATCACTCTAGGTGATCTCTACATCATGATACTTGTTTTTCTTTTCAGTCAAAGAAACCGCCCGCCCCTGGCTCCCTCTTTCTCCCGCATCTAAAACAACTGTTCTCTATTCCACATACAGTCTGTCGTCTTTGCGTGTCGCCTACGCGCAACCCTGACACCCAACCACCGATGACACCTCACATGAGGAAGACTAGTTGTTCAGTGGGGATGGAGGACAAGATCGTTGAAGCGGAGTCTAAGAACTCCATGCTTAGATTGTATTTAGTGTCCATTGCGGCACACTACCTAAATGTTTGCAGGGAGAAGGCTTAGGGAAACTTACTAGCAAGCTAGCTGTACTGCTGGAATCAATAACTAAGACTGACTCGACAGCGCATACATCGCCGTCAGGCGCCTTGAGCACCCTTCCTCTTGTACTTCTTGACAAGTGTCTATAAGACCTCGATTTAGTGATCAGATCGCTAACCCTGCCTCTGAACCTCAGCCTCCGGGAGGGTAACGCGTGCATTTGTGTGGTGAGATTCGGCAGGGTAGCCACTCCTCTCCTCCGCTGTCCAAATTCCTGCTAAATTGGCGGTGAATACAGTTATTTGCCCACAACTTCCCACTACACCACTGCCAAAACCTGACTAATACATTATATTCTTCTACTGCCCTGAATTTTTCAGGTCATTTTTATTACAATTGGCTGCGTAAATCCGCTCTGAGCCTCCATTTCGGCAAAATTCAGGTAGTTGCGAATATGCCCAGGCTAGAACCCAAGGCGGAAAGAATGGTTTAAGCCCCAACGTTCTCCATTATTATACAGGATTTTGCGGTAGACTATATGATTACTCTACAATGAAGTTCTCTTTACGATTAACTTTTCGAAAGTATAAGATGTTGATGGTACCGTAGTCGTATCTCACTCGTACGTGCGGTCCACGAAGGAGTGCCTAACAATGAGTGAACGTAACGGCAAATTATCGGTTCCCCGCAAGTCTACCGACTGTATGAGCACCTGCCGGTCCTTAGCACTTTTCGAGGCGGTTACTATCGACACCCGATTATTCGAACTAAACAGCCGAGGGTCTCGCCAAAATAACGTACGAAATACACATTGAAACAAGAGACATATATTCTGAGCGCGGCGCATTACGGAATATCGGCAGTCACTAACGAGAAAAAGAGCTTCATCCCAGCAAGACCCGACAGGTCAAAAGATCGCTCTGTTAAACTTCAGTCCTAGACATCTGCATCATCAAACCTTGTTATCTGATTAACTCCTCATAGAGCAACTCACTTCTGATGTCCTGCTCTACATAATCTGCGTTGGAAACCGCAGCTTGGCAAAGTCTCGGCGTTTAGTCGGAGTTGAAGTTTCCATTGCAAGACACAACAGAAAACAAAAGGTTAATGTGAGAGATACGAATAGATCTCACGCAGGATCATCATTTAATGCACATCGTAAGCAATGAAAGAGCTACGTCCTATCTAATATATATTCGCCAGTTTTGCGACGATGTTCATATCTCTTCTCTCGTAATGCTCTACACTCGCAGGGTAGCCATCACTTTATTAATAAGGATCCTTGAGCCCGCATAACATCACCCAGCCTACCTGACAACTCAAATTCCATGCGCTCGGCAGGAGCAGGGCCACTGAGTATAGCATCCATAGTATCAGAGCCCGGAGTGATATCTTCATCAAATATTGGTTCGCCCGCCCTTCTCATGTTGGCCAGAACGGCCTGCTGAAAGTGCCAAAAGAGAATATTGTCATTAACGTGGTGCGGATGGTTAATGTCTCGGCATATAGGATCCAACTGTCGTCCTGCTAGGCCTAATATATCATCAAAGAAGCAGACTATGCGATAATCATCCTAAATCAAGTTAGAGTGCCGACTGTTCTCGACATCTGCGGTTAACTTTGTCTCCATACATTCGGGTTGATTGAGATTTCATACTGGTCAAACAGAGCATGCACATCCTTCTTGAGAAGAAGTCCATTCTGAGGAGAATTGACACTACCATCACGTTCGTCTAGGACGACTAATTCCCCGAAATTGTAATTGTGAAAGATAGACTCGAGAGCCACAGGAAATATGTGCGCTGCATCATATATTGTCCAGCGCCGGAGCAAGGGCTCACGTTGCGAGACTGGAATCCCCGTAATTACGCATCTGCGATCACGGTCTCGAACTGCGGCCGGAAATGACCTAACTCTACCGGATGCAGAGAGAGAAGACATGGCAGACGTAGTCCGTTTGTAGTACGGCGCGTCTGTGACTTCGATGTGTCCTTGATAAGATGTAAATTTGCTATCTTTCTAAATGTCCCGCACCCAATTATACGTACCGTCACTCTCAACCTCATACTCTCCAGGCAATAGAGGGTCTTGAGTTCGTTGAATTTGTACACGGCCATCATTAATCTTGCAGACACGAAGCGGCAAGTCATGTGCGATCAGCGCGTCCAACGTGTCTAGAAATGTCGTTTTCGTGAAGGTCGGGTTAGTGAAGCCGCCTCCAATGCTGTCGGTGGGATCTGTGGCGAGGTAGATGACAATGTCCCGACCAAGACTTCTGTCTGCTGCCATGACTACAGGGTTGTTACGCACGATTCAAGCCGAACCATTAGTCTATACAGTGGTCTTGCAAGGATAAGTCGTAGTAGCATGGCCTCTCGAAGCTGTTTATTGTGATTGAGGCATCGAGAGTTCAACACGTAACCACGCACCCATCATTAATTATCTGTGTGTGCGTATAGTATAGGGTCGGGTTCATTTGGACTCTGCTCGGGCAAACCAACTTAGGCTTTGGTAAGCATCCACTCTAGTAACATTCCTGAGAAGTGGAAGCTGATTTGCAATCACTGCAGTGACCGAACACCCCTGTCGATGTGTATAGCGCTGAAATCGTGAACACCAATGGATTTGCGAAGACATAGACGATAGCTTAATCCAGTATCAGCTGGCGGTAAGAGCCTATCATGACACCAGATGATCTGCCATACCCTTTAGACTGTAATATTGTACCCATCATTACCAGATTGGCGTTACGTCATTTGGAAACTCTGATTTGGTGAGCAACGTTACCATTTGATGTAGCTTGAGTCGAGGCGGTCTGTGCGGCTGTGCTGTTAGGATCCGCCCCGCCAGAGGGAATCATCAGGGCTCCGACAGTGGTCCGTCAATTCAGGTCACCGTACTGTCTACTGACATAAGGTGAACAACTGCACAAATTGCCCTAAAATACATAATGGCATCTATCAAAGGACCCGGCCATATTGAGCCTACTATCTCTGGTACCTAAGTCTCGTCATTGTTGAACTTCCCAGCTGGGGACACTTGTGCCGTTTGGGTGCTGAGGTTATGAAGCACGATGAGGACGGTGTTAACGGAATCTTAGGTAGCGATCTCCGCATCGGCATTGTCCACGCCCGCTGGAACACGACGGTCATCAGCCCCCTTGTTGCGGGAGCAAAGGAACGCATGCTCGCGCTCGGCGTCAAGGAAGAGAACATAACCATCGAAGCCGTGCCCGGTTCCTACGAGCTCCCGTTCGCCGTCACAAGACTCTACGCGGCCTCGCAAATCCAATCGTCCGCCACCACGTCCGGCGCGGCAGCACTCGACCTGCTCGCCGGAGACGAGCCGTCAGCGCCCGCATCGACTAACACGGCGACAAAACCGTTTGACGCGATCATTGCGATCGGGTGCCTGATCAAGGGCGAGACCATGCACTTTGAATACATCTGTGAGGCAGTGTCGGCCTCGTTGATGAAAATCCAGTTGGATCTAGGCATCCCCGTCATTTTCGGCGTGCTCGCGTGCTTGACGGATGCCCAGGCGCTTGCCCGGGCCGGCGTGACTGAGGGCGGGCATAATCATGGACTGGATTGGGGCGAGGCGGCAGTTGAGATGGGTGCGAAGAGTCGGCTGTGGAATCAGGGAAAGATTTAAAGTGCTCCAACTATGGTAACCCAATGTGGAATCATTATTTTATGAAAAATAAAAGGCTGGGTAGATCGTGTTCGGATAACCAGAGGTTTAATAAGATTGTGCAATGAGAATATAGGCATAGCATAATACAGTGGAATGGTGAAATTAGTATTGCAATTGACCTGGCGGTAGGTTTCAACTTTTAACCATGAGTGAGATATGTAGGGATGCCTTACGTCATGCTATGACGGTTAGCTGTAGATACAGATGATTATATGGCAACGTTCCGGACTCCGTTGTTGGAGTATGTTTCGAGCTGATGACGGCCCCGTCGAAGCAGATATTCGATTGTTGTAAAGTCAGATTTCGAGATGGCTCTATGCTGCTCAAATTGTCGTCTGTAGCTTTCGTTAGAGGGCAACCCCACAAGCGAACTGCTATCGCGCATACCTTGTAAAGATAAGAAAGTTATTTCTTGACTCCTGGAGCACTATTGTCAACATCAACGAATACGTTCGCAGCGGTAACGCGAGTTTCATACTGGTGGCTTCTTCCTTATGGCACGCAGACAGGAGCGGTACAGATTCAACACTGGTTGCCTTAGCTTTGGCCAATTTAGTATTAAGTGGTACATACCGTCTCTCTGTAGTCCCGTGAGTCGTCCTCCTCGTTTTACTACCATAGTAACCATCCAAAAAATAGTATCCTAACTGATCAATTCACCCCCCAAGTGCTACTCCCAAGTCTGGGAACGGAAGTTGCGCAGCAGCTGCTAGCAATATGGCTCTTGTTATCCAAGACTGAACCGATTAATGTCAGAGTGATCGGTAATTCGGGCAATAGTAACTAGCGTTTAAGGTGGTGAATTCGCCGGTCTGTGTGTCCTTGGTTGAGGTTTCGGCGACAGCCGGGTTAAAATAGCGTGCGAGCTATCCCGAGACAACTCCCAACACGATTCCTTCCAGCAGGATCCATAACAGAATTCATTCATTCACTGGCAAGTAGAATAATTCGACGGCTGCTAGATATACGCGAAAGGAATTTATGTGTTGTTGAATTTCCGAAATCAGATAATCTGATATACTAGACGCCTAGTACGGGGAAGAATCGATCAACTCATCGCACTTGGATCCCGACCGTCGCAAACCCCACCTCACAGCCAAGGATGAGCATAGTTCCTCGACTTCAAGTATCTCTAATAAGGCGTGCCCTTATTCCATACGCCCCATCTATTTCTTCCACCGTTGCTGCCCGCTCGCATGGCTCGTCTGCGGCCCACAGTCGCGGATTCAGTTCGTCGTCGCCACGATCTGATTATCACTTCGACACCCTCAAATTCGTGCAAAAGCTCGAATCCGCGGGCTTCTCGCACGCACAGTCCGAAGCGGTCTTGATAGCGTTGAATGAGGTCATTACCGAGTCAGTGGACTCGCTGTCGTCTACGTTGGTCCGCAAAGAGCTCTTATCCAGGCAGGCGTACCAGCAAAAAGTAGATTTCACAAAACTCCGGTCAGAACTCCTGACGCTCGACAAGACGGACTCTGCCCAAGTCAAGAACGAGCACGAGCGCATAATGGCGAACATGGACAAGATGAAGACACAGCTCAAAGAAGAAATCGCAAAAACTCAGGCCAACGTCAGGCTTGATCTCAATCTGGAAAAGGGCAGGATCCGGGAGGAGGCTGCTGTGCACGAGCTGAAGATAAAAGAGACAGACACGCGGATTGATTCGGAACTTGCGAATGTGAAGACACAGTTGGAGGCTGTGAAGTTCCAGGTCATGCAGTGGCTGATTGGTGTTTGTACAGGTACTTTTGCGTTGGTGTTGGCGTACATTCGGCTGCTTACTTAGATGCTTTTTTTTTGGGTTGTACAAAACTGCTATGTCTCAGTCGGGGATTAATATTATATTACGGTTTCAAAAACATGAATAGTAATCTAAGCCACTCCGCAAGTGCAAATTCGCGACCGGTTTATGCGGTAGCCATCTAACCGAGTAACGAATAACACCATACACGCATTTAAATCTAAATTTACGAGAAGAAAACTTCCTTGACGATGCGCATGGTGTCTTCTGGGTTGTTGACAGCGTGCCCGATAGTTCGTGGATCGGTGTAGATCTCATAATCGTTACCTCCCTACAGAATCATCAGTATATCGGCGGTGCTGTGGTCAGAATATAGTCGACCAACTCACCTTAAATGTTTTGTCGCCAAAGAAGTGTATGGTTTTGTAACCCTCCTTCTCAACGTGCTGCAGGCAATAGGTCTTGTCCCAGCCGGTTGGGAAAACGTCAAACGAGATCTGACCCCCAATGGAGTAGGTGAGACCGTAATCGGGGAAAGCCTCCTTGAGAGCAGCGACCATCCTCTCACGGATTTTATGTTCGATATCGAATTTCTGATAGTCGAGACGCTCCTGGGTTCTATCTCTTGTTAGTTGCCATTATTTAACGTCTTAGATGGTGCGTATGACGTACGAGGCGTTACGGCCAATGGGGGAGACGTTGATCATGCCGTTTCGGAATTCAATGAAGGTACCACTATAATCATAAATTACTACACTTCTAACCACCATATAATCCTGCTGCTTACCGGACGATGGGCAAGTCAAGGTCAGCCAGGTATTTCAAAATCCACTTGGCGAGAGCTTTGTACTTGTCCTCACCAATCCAATTAATAAAACTCTGAGACGCGAGCTTCTCACCCAGACGGTACGCGGTCAAACCGTTCTCAGAGAAGCAGAAATCAAACATGTGAATAACGTCGTCGCCGAGCTGCTCCTGCTGCTTGACAAGATCACTGCCGCCAACGAAACCGATGGCGACTTTCTTCCGTAGCTCGCTGAGGACAGTGAGCATCTCCGGGGAAACACTCTGTGAAGCAAGTTAGTAGCCGTTGCAAAGTAGATTGTGCCGACCGGGTGGATCAGAGAAGACGCCACTATTGCAATTGGTTTGTGCGACGAACGTGCCAATCGTTTTCCGCAAGCACAGCCTACTCAGAGATTACTAAAGAACCCGTGCACGTGAAAATATGTAATTCATCGTGCGCGCCTCTAATTGCTGGGTCGGCCTGATGCCAATCCTCCTATTCGAGTTGGTGACAATTGAGATATTCGCCCTTCCTCGCAGGCAATTCGCCCGACCAGGCAAATCCTATGCAATAATATATAATGTGCGTCTTCCCGAATATCCACCTAGCAAGCAACATATGTTAGAATGAACCAGAGCACGTACTAGACGAGCGGGAGTAAGAGTGCCGTCAACATCGAATAACACGATGGTATCCTTGATCTCACGCTGGTCAAGAGGCGTAATTCCGGACATTATGAATAAATTGAATAACGATTTCGTGCAAAGTGCAAGAGATAACAGCTAATGGCCTACAACGTGCGATTGAAGAGAATCAGAATGAAGGTAGCGAAAAGGCCAGGAAAGCAATAATTCCAGGGGCAGCAAGGCACGCCCCATGAACGTTGCTGCAGCAACTCTTGCAGCCGTAGGTAGCCGATTGCGGCGACTCGCAAAAGCAGCTAGATCAATGTGCCTATTCCTATTCAGGTTAGTCCTAATTACACTCTGCTCGCGCTTAAACGCTTAACGCGGGTTGCTTCGTGGGTTAGGGGACTTTCATGATCACTCGCGACTTACAAGTGACAACCCGCAGCTTCGGCTTAAGAAACTTCGACAGGCATGGCTAGACGACTTTGCGGGGCTACGATTTCCTGCTTGTAATCAGTACTGATATACCCAGCTAGACATTCAACGACTATCGCACAGCCCCGCTCTATTGCAAGCTAAAATACCGTATCCAAGGACTTTGACAAACAGGCAACGAAAGCAAGGACTCCTCAGCATGGGCTGCCCGTGCAACGCTAGATAACCTACGTTTCGATGCTGTAGTATCTGCACTTACACAAACTTTCATTGGGGGGAAAGTTGAAGCACGGCCATGCATTTTGTCTTCGAGCCAGTGCATCTGCAGATGGGACAAACATGGCTATCGTCAGACGTCCTTGAATGTAGGTCAATCCTCTAATAGAGTTTTTATTATATATTGGTTGAGTCATGTGCGCATCAGGTCATGTCATCCTTGATTATATTTGGCTTCACAATGCTCACACGAGCTGAGTGAGGGCTTATCCTTAGTGTGGGCTACACAGGTGGGGATTAGAACCCAAACCCCATGGGCTCGCTGAGGCTCAGTCAGCCATCCTGTGTCTCTCGAGATAGCCAGGGTCTTGGAGATCTCGTGAATTAACTGTTCATCCTAGAGAAGTAAATAGTCGCTCGAAAGCGTCAATCCAGTATGTGTCGTGGACCCACATTGTTAGCCATGGAGTGTGCCCCAGATACGACACAACCTAACACAGATAGGCAAAAGCGAATGTCAGCAGAATAGCGTAGAAAGAAATCGCACCATGTCCAGTTTTCACTGTCCCACGACTTGGTCTGATATACATCAATAAAGCAATCGGCCACCATGACCTGTCTCTAGATATTCTCCAAGTTGTAGGAATCACCTGATTAATGTTGACTTAGCCGTTTTGAAGGCAGCTGGTATAGTAATTCTTTGATTAGTTCAACTCAGGAAGCACCCGCAAACCTGCGATTTTACGACCAAATGCCGCGAACTAGGTCAGCCCGAATTGAGCTGTCAGCAGTTAGAGTTGCTCGAACCAGTGGCCTAACCGGACAACTTTTAAAGCTGCAAATGCATTGAATATTGTCCATTTATATACTCAACCGTCAAAACGCATAAGTAGTTAAGCGACTATTACAAGAACTGAAAGTCTAGCCGCCACCAGTTAAACAATTCCCGGATTATCTTTTGCTCGGTAATATTCTGGCTTGACCTCTCTTCATTGCCAGACGGGGACAGTTACTTTTCAAATTTTAGAGATTTAATTAGCAACAGGTAAGCCTGCGATCTAGTTGCGACTCGCGAGGTCACGGTTAGGAAATAAATACCTTCTGGATTACTGATCGCGCTCATTCCATCGAACATTCGGTTAGGACCGTGGTCTCTAATCATGCTCGGCGTGGATTAACGATACTGTTTTCTATCCTGACGCACTTTCGCCTTAAGTTCAGTACCGATTGCTAATTCTGCTTGTACAGGGAAATCTCGATCTCGTTCCCAGTTCCGAAGGCGTACTTACGGACGCGATCCCGTCCAGCATACTAAACAAAACCGGATAGAAAGCAAAGACCCATGGTGCGCGGAGCATTGCCGCTCCTCCGCTCGATCTCGAGCATCGGCGCGCGTCACCTTCGCGGTCCATTGCTTGATGCACGTAAACGCGGGCCGCTTGTGATGGGATCTATCAGCCGTAGGAGTAATCTCGGAATAGCCGGTTGTTTATTACAACTTCAGCAACAGCCTGCGGTGAGCATGCTGGTTAGGGGGTATGCTACGAGCAATCATAATGAAGACAAGCCGGATAGAAGCGGAAAAAATGGCAGTGACGAGGATCATAAGACCGAGCAGAGACCTACGTCGGATAAAAAGTCGGAGAAGCTTACAGACGACGGTGAGCGGAATCTGTCTATGGCATGCTTGATATATGTATTAATAGTATTTCTAGAATATGTCTCTCAAGTTCGAGAGAAGTTAGCGAAGGCTATGGAAAAGGCCAAACGGGAGCGGGAACGAGATGAGAATGATAAAGACAAAGACAAAAAAAGAGATGAAGACGAACCTTCCCTTGGAACTTCAAGCAACAAGAAGAATCAGAAGCAGGATAGCATTGAATTTAACCTCCCGCCGTTGCAGGGCAACCATATCATCATTGCGCTTCTGGCAACGTATTTGTTGTATCTATTTCTGTTCGACCGTCCTCCTGGACGTGAGCTGACATGGCAAGAGTTCCGAGTTTCACTTCTCGATAAAGGATTTGTTGAACGGCTTACCGTGATTAACCGCAAGCTTGTCCGTGTTACCTTGAAGAGCAACGCCGACTCTCTTGCCACTTCGTCGACCTGGTATTTTACAATCGGTTCCGTCGACTCGTTTGAGCGCAACCTGGAAGAGGCACAGAAAGAGCTTAGAATATCACCCTCGGAGAGGATCCCAGTCGCTTATATCGATGAGGGTGGTGCTTGGAACACAATTCTTGCACTTCTTCCCACGATTGTCGTCGTTGGTGCCCTCTTCTGGCTCAATCGTCGCGCTACTGGAGCGTCAGCTCCTGGCGGTGGACTCTTCGGTGTTGGCAAGTCCCGTGCTAGACTATTTAATCAAGAAACCGACATCAAGATGAAGTTCAAGGACGTCGCTGGTATGGACGAAGCGAAGGAGGAAATTATGGAGTTTGTCAAGTTCCTTAAGGAGCCTGCAAAGTATGAACGCTTAGGCGCCAAGATTCCTCGCGGCGCAATCTTATCTGGTCCACCTGGCACTGGTAAGACTCTTCTTGCTAAGGCTACTGCCGGTGAGGCTGGCGTCCCTTTCCTTTCCGTGTCTGGTTCTGAGTTCGTCGAAATGTTCGTGGGAATTGGCGCTAGCCGTGTTCGTGATCTCTTCAAGACCGCTCGGAAGATGTCTCCTTGTATCATCTTTGTGGATGAAATTGATGCTATCGGTAAGGCTCGAGGTCGAACGTCATCGATGGGCGCGAACGATGAGCGCGAGGCCACTCTTAACCAGCTGCTCGTTGAAATGGATGGTTTCCAGACGTCGGATCACGTTGTCGTTCTTGCAGGTACAAACAGACCCGATGTTCTTGATTCTGCGCTTACGCGACCTGGCCGTTTCGACAGACATATCGCCATTGATCTGCCCGATGTTGAAGGACGCAAAGCTATCTTCCTTGTCCACCTTGCAAAGATCAAGACATTCCTTGATCTCGACAATCTCGCTGGCAAGCTCTCCGCTTTGACTGCGGGCTTCTCAGGAGCCGATATTGCCAATTGCTGCAACGAAGCTGCGCTTATTGCCGCCCGTAAGCAAGCCAACTCCGTTGAGATGATTCACTTTGAGGCTGCCATCGAGCGCGTTATCGCCGGTATTGAGAAGAAGTCGCGAGTTCTCACCAAGGAAGACCAGCGGACTGTCGCTTACCACGAGGCTGGCCATGCTGTCTGTGGGTGGTTCCTGGAGTGGGCTGATCCGTTGTTGAAGGTCTCAATTATCCCTCGCAGTATCGGTGCTCTTGGTTATGCTCAGTATGCCCCCGCTGATAACATGCTTATGTCCGAAAAGCAGCTTATGGACCGCATGACTATGACCCTTGGCGGACGTGTCTCTGAGGAGATGCATTTCCCAACTGTCACGTCGGGTGCTGTAGACGATTTGAAGAAGGTTACTCGTATGGCGACTATGATGGTTACGCAATGGGGGATGTCTGAAAAGGTTGGTCTTGTGCATTTTGACCAATCGGAGCAGACTTTCAACAAACCTTTCTCCGAAGAGACCGCTACTATGATTGACGAGGAAGTGCGCCGAATTTCGACAGAGGCTCACAGGCGATGCGTCGAGCTGCTCCACTCCAGGCGCACCGAGATTAGTCTTATTGCAGAGGAGCTGCTGTCCAAGGAAGTCCTCAATCGCGAGGATCTTGAGCGACTGCTCGGCCAGCGTCCTTTTCCAGACAGAAACGCAGCGTTCGAAAAGTACGTTGCGGGAAAGAAAGAAACATCGCCTGACTCACCGCCTGTGCCACCTGCCGATGCTCCTGGAGCCGAGCCTGCTCCAACGGCATAGAGTGTTTGGGTGGACTTAGCATTCGGTTTTGAATTTCCATTTTGTTTGGAACGTTTTATTTGTACATATATTCGATGTGTAATTCATTCCTGTTGTAATATTTAGAATCAAATATTATGGTGGGACAATTGAGTGTTCAAACAACTGGGCGAGAGTTCCTTACAGTTATTCTCAAAAGCGTTTAAGACCAAACGGCTTAAAATATCTCAAGTTACTGAAAGATATATTACATGTAACTGTGGCCAAGAATAATTTGATCTTCACCTATCAACTTACACGCGGAGGCATCAAAGTGCCGATCACTCGTAAATTTATATTTAAGTTAGTTGAAAACCGACTGCATTAACTATTAGATTATTATTCGTAAATATTAACCACGATGAGGGCGTTTGAACGAGCCAACAAATGTTATCGACTAGAACTATCGGAAAGAATCGCAGTCGCTATCAGACAGACATGTTGTTTTACTGTCACTGTAGAGACTGACAATTAATATTATCGAGCTACTCGAGACGCATCAGGATGGACGCGTCAGAACGCGAATTGATTTTTACTGTTTTAAAGTTTTGCCAGTCACTAGCGTCTTGGCAAGACTATTAATATTACTCAGTCGTATTCGTCGTTGACGGTTTATTCGTTAGCGAAAAAAGATTCTACCTATTTCGCATACGGAGAGCGAATAGAGAAAATTGTATTCGAGTCCACCCCTAGCCGGACATGGAATGATGTGCAGTATATCAGGAGCCAATCTAATTTAAGGTCAGGTCGACGCATTTAATTCGAGAGCCGCAGGGACTTGTAGTTATATATAATATCCGCTTTCATGAGAGACGCATGGATGAGCAGACCGATTCGTACGCATGTAAAGTAGTTACCTGCACGTGGAATTCGCACAATAGCATAGAAAGAAGTGTTATTGCTGGGTGGGTGTGGTTGGCCCTCGACGTTTCGAGCCTGGTGACTATTGTTCCGTCGGTGCGGTAGTATTGTACATCGTATCCACCATAACGTATCCACCAGCCCCAGATTCTCCTACTGTCTCCGGATTCTCTTTGGACCAAGCCTCTACGAGATGTTATGAACGACCCGATTCGGAATAGATTGACGCAAACCCACGCACGAAAAAGCCTGTCGTATAGCAGAAAGTTGTCTGGGGTGTCTTGTGCTCTTTTTGATCAGCGAGCACGATGTCTGCTTACTGTGCATATCATATACCTTTGCTTGTCCTGCCTCTGAGTATTCCCGAAAGGCTCTTCCTGTTGCGTTGCTCGTTCAGTCTCGGGCAGACTACAATTCTGCAAACATGGCCAAGAAGGCAAGTTCTGTAGTTGTTAATGTTACTTCTGTCTCCGATCTCGACTTTCCCGACGATGACATATTGTCTGCTCCGAACACCCGTGGGACGTTCAGTATTCCTTTAAAATCTGCTACTGCGGATGATAAGATCTATCCTCGTGTGGACGACCAGCTCCTCAATATTAAGCCATCGTATCTGTCGCTATTCAGATTTATCCGTCGGAATGATGTGTTCCCGATATTTGTTGGTATCATAATGACAATTATATCGGGTGTCCACCCGTCCGTTACCTCAATTCTTATCGGAAAAGTGTTCAACTGCATTTCAGCCTACATTGTCGCAGAATCCACGGGAGCTGAAGAGCCATATCCTCTGACGTCAGAAGTCACTCCATATTTAGTTGGCATGCTTTCCGTGGGCTTAGTATCTATTGTAATTTGGAATCTGCTATTGTTTAGCTGGACTTGGGTTGCTGAGAACCAGCTCGAAATGGCCAGAAGCATGCTACTAGATTCATTGATGACCAAAGATAATGCTTGGTATGATGCGCTGGATAGTTCGGGCGCATTAGTTACCAAAGCTCAGAAGTAAGCCAAAGGTTGTCGGTAAGGGCGAGTAATTGCTGATAAGCATAGGTTTCTCGATGAATATCAGGAAGGAGCATCGTTGAGTTTTGGTCATGCGCTTTTCTATACCTCAAGGGGGTTGATTTCACTATGCGTTGCCATGTACTTCTCCTGGAGACTTACCATCGTCATCCTTGCAACTTTGCCGGCAATCATGATCGCCCAAACAATAACCAATATTCCCAAGGATAAATTTACCAAGATTGAGAAGCAATTTTCGTCACGCGCGATCAATGTTGTCGACTGGGCTATTTCGTCGCTGCAGACCGTAAAGTTATTTAACGGTCAGTCTGCTGAAGCAGCGAAGTTCTCGGCACATACGCATGACTCGAGCAAGGTAATGCACAAAATTGCAATCATCTATGCACTACAGCAGGGAATTTTGAAACTGCTTGTGCTGATGCTTTTCCTCCAAGGATTTTGGTACGGTGGGCATCTAGTGAGGGATGGTGGCATCTCCTCAGGAAGCGTATTGACTGTGTTTTGGTGTTGCAACTCTTTGACGTACTGCGTATCGAATATCGGCGTCAAATTGGCTGATATCAATAAGGCCAAAGTTGCAGCAGAGTCATTATGGGCTATTATTGATGACTTCCGACATACTAATAAGAAGCAATATGGCATGATCGTGCAAGAATGCCATGGAGATATTGAGTTCAAGAACGTGAGTTAGTCGTGAACATTACAGGTTGAGTGTAGTCTAATCATAAACAGGTAACATTCGCGTATCCATCACGACCGCACGCCGTTGTTCTGAAAGGTGCCAGTTTGAGGATTCCAGTGAGCCGGCTCACATTCATAGTCGGCGGTTCCGGTTCAGGGAAGTCGACATTGCATTCGCTACTGCTCAATATGTACTCCCCCCAATCAGGCAGTGTCTCTCTAGATGGCATGAATGTTTCGTTCCTATTATCCAAATGGCTCCGACATACTGTGACTGTCGTGCAACAAGACAGTGTATTGTTCCGTGATACAATTGCGAACAATATTCGACTAGGGTCTGACACTCCGTGGCTTGTCGACGACGAAGATATCAAGAGAGCAGTTAGGCTCGCAATGCTGACAGAAACTGTTAATGACCTTCCAGACGGCATAGATACTTTCTTGGTTGAAGGAGGGAACGAATTGAGTGGGGGCCAAAGACAGAGGATAGCTCTCGCTCGTGCTATTATACGCGATACGCCGATATTGGTGCTAGACGAAGCTACAAGTGCTCTGGATATTATCGCTCGTGGACTTATTGTCGATGCGATGAGACTGTGGAGGGAAGGCAGGACGACACTAATTATTACCCACGACCTTGCTTCTATCGAACTAAAAGACCACGTCATAGTCATGAAAGACGGGCGAGTTGTTCAGCAGGGACTGCGAGGCGACCTTGAATCTGAAAATGGCGCTTTCATTGAACTGGTCAAATCCTCCCACGAGTATATCCGAGATAAGGTGAATGATGACAGTTTGACAGCTAGGGTTCAGAAGCAGCGAGTGAACGACATTGAAAAGCCTGTAGCATCCCACACGTTTTTCCGTGATGGACGTACCACGTTAGCTAAGAGTGTCTACACAAATTTGCCGTTTTTGGATAGCTCGAATCTTGATATTAATCTAGCCCGATGGTCAGTTTTTGACACGGCTACAACAAGATATAGCAAGAACCCTGCTCTCCCTGCTGCCACAGCGCGTCGATGGACACAATTCCGTACGCATGACTCTTTGTTCAATTCGGATATCATTATGGCTTCTGGAAACAACACCCACAGGTTTCGTCAGACCCATCGCAGAGATGTCGTCCCTGCAACGAATTTGAATAATCCTATTGCTAATGCCAGGAAATATTCGGTGGTGACTATAACAGAGTCACTCGTTGGCTTGGACGAAAAGGCGAAATCAGTGTCGCGAAGGAAAGCTAAGAATGGGTCTGTGGGCGTTTTGTCATTCCTACTTCTTGCTTTCCGAACTCAAAGACGAAAGTGGACAGTACTTCTTGGACTCCTTGTGGCGGTGATAAACGGCGCTGCGATGCCAGCATTCTCATACACATTTGCCCGCTTGGTATATACAATTTTCCCAGATCAGCGTACTCCGCAATCGAAATCGGAATCTCTAAAGTGGCCGTTGATTGTACTTGGCATATCCTGCGTCGATGCTCTTACCACCTTTGGTCATACGTACATCTTGGAGATGGCGGGCGATCGATGGGTGTATCGTTTAAGAAATCTAGCATTTAGAAAAATTTTGACGAGGGACTGGAGCTGGTTCATAGATGCACCTGTGCCAGACAGTCCCGCTTCAACTCCGTTTGACGGAAATACGTCAGAAGTAAAGACTCTTTCTTTCGAGACAGGACATCGCACTGCACCAGCTCTTTCTCAGGCTATTAATAATGATGCTGATGAACTCCGCGTCCTGCTCGGACGGCTGTCTGGTACTCTTTTGTCGGTTATGGCGACGTTCAGCATTGGTCTGTTATGGTCATTTGCTGCCGGGTGGCAACTAACGCTTGTTGCGATTTCAACCGCTCCTGTCGCAATAGCGACCTCCAAATTTTACGCATACATTTCGGACAGATGGACCACCCGGCACGCTTCAGAGGCTGAGAAATACATAGATATCGCTTACGAAGTATGTCTTGAAGGGCAATTGCGAGAGATTTAAGGTTAACATCTGTAATAGTGCATCACGAAAGTGCGTACGGTCAAGACGCTGACACTTGAACGTCATTTCCGGGAGAAACTCAATATTGCCTCGCGTGCCATCAGGTCGACTGGTCTTAAACGAGGATTTTACATTGGCATGGCATCGGGTCTCAATAGTCTCAGTGATTCAGTTGTTCTTGTTATCGTGTTCTTTTACGGTGCCGTCTTAATATCGAAGGCGACATATTCAGTCATTCAGTTCTTCACGGTTGCCAATTTGGTGACTATATCGTTTGGAGTGACCTCTTCTGCTCTTAAGTTCTTGCCGAACATAGACAAGGTCAAGACAGGTGGTGTCAGACTTCTGGATTTCGCGATGATGGACAGTGCTACAGCACAGGCCGAAACATCTGGGCAGGGCAATATGCCTGGAACTGCTATTATGAGTGGCGATATCCAGTTTCGGCACGTCAAATACTCATATCCGGGTCGCCAAGCTCTGGTGCTTGATGACGTCTCGTTGAGTGTGTCGGGTGGAGAAGTATTGGCTATTGTAGGAGCTTCTGGATGCGGAAAATCTACGTTGTCGAGCTTGGTAACTAGAATGCTTATTCCTAAGGAGGGATGCGTGCGAATTGGTGGCGTGGATGTTAAGGATATCGACGTTCAATTTTTACGGAGACACATCGCCGTCGTTACTCAAAACTCCGCTTTGTTCGACGGCAGCATTTATGAGAACTTGGTATATGGATTAAAGGAAAACGAGGTTTCCACCGATGACGTGAAGACGGCGTGCGAACTAGCGGGCATTCACCAGTTTATTTTGTCATTAGGTGAAGGATATAACACTCAGGTCGGCGGATCGACCACACTACTTTCCGGTGGCCAAATTCAACGAATTGCGATCGCGCGCGCTTTAGTTCGAAAGCCAGCCATTTTGGTCCTCGACGAATGCACATCTGCACTCGACACCACAACATCGGAGCATATTCGTCAGACTGTCATAAGCCTGAAGAAACAAAGTTCGAGCTTGAATCCCACCGTCCTGATGATCACGCATTCACGCGATATGATGGAGTGCACTGATAGGATTGTGGTCCTGGATGAAGGCAGAGTAGTTGAGATAGGCGAGTTTGCGGATCTAATGATGAATAGAAGAGGGTACTTGGCCAATTTGGTCAGTGGTGGTGAATGGTCGTAGGGCTGCTCGTATTGGTACTTAGATTACGTTCCCTTCGTATTAACTATAATATGAATTTCGTTTACATATACACTCTTAAGTTCATTACAGTTCTGCAAAAGCTAACACGACCAACACGTCTCATTCAATGCTGGTTCGTTGCGGCATCCCCAGTAAAACTGTTAGTTAATATTTGCATTGAACAAAATTAAAGTTTGTTGTTGTGTCAGCCACTCAGGGGTCAACTACTGAGTCTTCTATAACTAGTTAATTTTAATCATAAAATGGTTTATTTGCTTCACAGCCATTGCTATACATATACACATCCAAACTCCGATTACTACCCAGAGATGACTAGCTAATTCTTAGTGACGTAAGCGCACGAGCCCATATCCATAGGTTTAATCTTTCCCTCTCGCGGCATGATATCAAAGTCGAAGATATCAGCCGGGATACCGATAGTCGTGCACGAGTTGGGGATATCGACAATGGATGCGATGTGCGCCTGCACTGGCGCGGAAGAGAGGAGAAGATAGATCTGCTCGCCCGAGTAGCCAAACTGCTTAAAGTATTCGATCAATTGTAAGCACGCCTGCCGGAACGCGACGTGGGCGTCGAGGAAGTGCTGCTTGCCATTTTCGTCAACAGATATACCCTCGAAAGTGAGGTATCTCGAAGGACCATAGTGGGCCTCAACTGGACCCGGCAAGAACATGGGGGTGTTCATAGCGAAGTCCTTTACGCCGTTTTTTATAATGGAACACTTGAGAGTGATGACACCGGCCATCTCGATTGCACCGCAGAACGAGATCTCACCGTCACCCTGCGAGAAGTGTAGATCACCCATGGATAGACCAGCGCCCTTAACGAAAACAGGGAGATACGCCTTCGAACCTCGGGACAAGTTTTTGATATCAGCGTTGCCACCGTGCTCACGGGGAGGAATGGTACGAGCACCTTCCTTAGCAACCTTGGCAAACTTCTCGGGATCGATACTGTTACCCGCGTAAGTACCCTTCTCTTGAGGCAGTCTGGCGATCATGAGCGGCGAGTGGATCTCGGCATGATAGTCGTGGATGTCTTTCTCTCGCGCGTTCCACTTAGCAAGCAGCTCAGCAGATGGCATGGTACCCAAGATTCCGGGATGAATCAAGCCAGGGAACTTGACGTGGGGAATGTGACGAGAAGTTGCGAAGATACCCTCGAAGTCCCAGATGGCCTTGATAGCCTCAGGATAGTAGGCGTCGAGCAAACTGGGACCCGCTGCTTTGTCCAGGACACCAGTGTAGCCCCACGGCTTGTCTGCGAAAGGCTGGATGTCCTGGATCTCGACGACAAGTACGTCACCCGGCTAGTACAATAATTAGCAATCTCTCCACAACAATGGTTATGACAACATCCGAATACGAACCTCAGCGCCTTCAACGCCGATAGGACCAGAGAGGAAGTGGACACCGTCAAGTTCGAGGTTGCGAATGTCATCTGCTGAATCGTCGTTCTTGACTTGGCCACCGGTCCAGTCAAAGCACTGAACGTGGAAGACCTCACCAGGATTCACAGTCGAGGCGAATGGAATGTCTGGGTGCCATCTGTTGTGGACGCCGGCCTGCTCCCAGGGCTTCTTGTCGAAGTCGATCTTAATGGCGGTTCTAATTGGTTCTGCAGAATGGGTTAGATCTGCTCGTGAATGTGAAACTTAACATTAACGGATAGGAAGTCAATGGGCAAAATACTCACCTTTTCCCATTGTGAGGACCGGCGGAGAGTGTAAATAAGCAATGTGTTGGAGAGCTGTGTGAACTAAAGCAGGAAAGTAGGATGCCAGGCGAACGACGAGCGCACGGGTTTTGATGTGAGTAGTCGGCTAGTAGTGCGGAGCCCGAGGCGCAATTGTGGTTCGCTGGAGGATGATGAGTAGTTGAAAACTGAACCGAGGCGACGAGCAAATGACGGACGGTTTGTCCGCCTAGGCAAGCCACAGGGTCAATGCAACTCAGCAGGGACAACTGACAACCGCATATAATTGGCGCATTTGCCTCTCGCCCAGCCCAAGTGAGGACGGGAACTTTCAAAACCAGCCACACATATTTCAGTGCCTAACGGCCCACTCCTGCTCCGGTAGACAAATGGGGGTTAGCAGTTCGCAGAGAGTTCAGAACAATGCCGCTGTTGGATGGGCCCCACGTAGTAACCTAGACCGAGCAGGTTGTGACTGCCAGAACTTGTAAGGCGTAAACCTACACGTTATCTCCCAATGCCCGACAATTGAATATGCCAAATTTACCCGGCTGAGTAATTTCATTAGCAACCAAGTCTGCGCCGCATATTCAATTGCAGAGCAATAGATAACGGAACTCTGATAGTGACTAGTGAGTCGCCGTAGTGAAAGCAAAATCCTCAACCGGTTCCATTCGAAACTCAATGCCTTACTGGCGAGAAGCTTTGCTCCTCCGACCCACGGTTCGACCGAACGGCTCTGAACCGACGCTGAATACTGACTGATCTTGTACGTTCTGCTTGTTCTCGTCGCCTCCGCCTTTAGTCCACTGGTCTTAAATTATCCTCGTCTCCAAGCCACTTACACTTCTCAGTTTCTTCACAACTTCCTGTGAATCGCATCACTCTCGTCGTCCGATATGCCGAAGCGTATGGATCGTACACCTGCTATGGTCTATCTTATCTAACATATGCTGCAGAAGCTATCCGCACCGCCGTCAAGGTTGACCTCAACACGCCCGCCTGGGAGCAGCCACAGCTTCACAACAGATGGCATCCTGATATTCCCTTCTCTGTATGTTCATTTGAACTTAAAACGTGTTGCTATAGTCAATTGAATGGTAGCATGAACAGACAGAGGTCAGAGCTGACAGTCGTGCAGTGCAAAGTCCAGCCAGGAGAGGTCGTCAATGTCGAGTGTCTTGACTGGACCGGTGGCCAGATCGGCAACAATGACTCCGCGGACGATATCAAGTACTGTGACTTGAGCCGTATCCACTACCTTTCCGGTCCTATCGAGGTCGAGGGTGCTGAGGTGAGGGAGCATGTTATCTGTTAGTATGCAAGCACGGGACTTACAGTAGACTAGCCTGGCGATGTTCTCGTAGTCGAAATCCAGGACGTCCAGCCTTTGGCCGAGCAGCCATGGGGCTATTGCGCCATTTTCGACAAGAACAACGGTGGGGGGTTCCTCGACTCCCACTTCCCTAACGCTGCAAAGGCCATTTGGGACTTCGAGGGCATCTTCTGCTCTTCCCGTCACATTCCCGGCGTCCGTTTCCCTGGCTTGATTCACCCGGGTATCATGGGTTGCATGCCCTCGCAGGAGCTTCTCGACACTTGGAACGAGCGAGAGAAGGAGCTTGTCGGATACCACGCCTCGATCGGCACTGACCGTGTCGTAGCGAATCTCCCGCTCGAGAAGTCCGCTCACGCCGGTTCAGCGGACTCTGACTCCGCTGCCAAGGTTGGAAAGGAGGGGGCTCGAACCATCCCACCTCGTGAGCATGGCGGCAATTGTGACATTAAGAACTTGTCCCGCGGCTCCAAGTCTTACCTCCCCGTCTACGTTAAGGGCGCCGGTCTCTCCGTTGGCGATCTCCACTTCTCGCAGGGTGACGGTGAGATCTCATTCTGCGGTGCTATCGAGATGGCGGGCGTCATCACTATCAAATGCGACATCATCAAGAACGGTGTCAAGGATATGTGCATGAAGAATCCGATGTACATTCCCGGTCCTGTCGAGCCACACTTCGGCCCATCGCGGTACCTTACCTTCGAGGGTCTCTCTGTCGACGAGACTGGCAAGCAGCACTACCTCGACGTCAACGTTGCGTACAAGCAAACCTGCTTGCAGTTCATTGAGTACTTCAAGAAGTTCGGATACTCCGGCGAGCAGCTCTATATTCTCCTTTCGTGCGCACCAGTCCAGGGCCACATCGCAGCCATTGTCGACATTCCAAATGCGTGCACGACGCTCGGCGTGCCAGTCGATATCTTCGAGTTCGAATGTCTCCCGAAGGAGGGTGGTTTTGACAAGATAATCACTTCTGACTGTGCTTTTACATCTGGAAAGTAAACGTGACTGATCATGATTTGTGTAATATTGGGAATTTAAGATCTAATGACCTGGCCCTCTAACGATGAGATGTAAAATGCAGTCTTTATCCACGTACAAAATAACCTGATCCAATTCGTAAACTGACTACTCTGATGATCGCCAGGTTGGTAAGGAGATTGCGCAATGCCTTTGTCGTTTGCTTGTTGGTGCTAGAATTGACCGGGAGACATGCTGGCAGAGTGATGGAATCTAGAAAAGTACTGCGAAAGTGCCTCTTCATGGTAGAAAGAGCTAGAATACCGCAGGAATGATGTATACAGACGGCGACCAACATTCGTCCGTACACCACTGTGGTTACGCGGGTGCAGCAACTACGTGCGCTCGTGCTTGTAACGATCCGTGCTCAGGGCGCATCCTACATTATCGTGTGTTGCGGCTTATTACTGCCCAAAAGCAGAAGGAAAGAAAGAGCAACAAAATACATGTGCTCGTTCTCAAAACAAATTATAATACAAAACCCTGCTCGCGCCGCTAATGAATGCTCAATCCAGGCAACAGGCAACACTGTATGATCAATTCGCCATTTCCATCAGTCAGGCCACATTCATTAAATACATGTCTTGCCAAAACATCTTCTATTTGACTATTTCGGTTAGCAAGTAGCAACCTGCATGTGCTATTCCATATTTAATTAGCTATTATATCTCGTCCCCGAAAACGCGCAGAAGCCGCCGACAACTTTTTAACAGCTAGGATAAAGCGGCTCAGGGCTAGGGTTGATTATAAACACTATAAAGTAGATTCCCGAACCATGTTAGGGTAAGCTGGCTTTGACAGGCTGTCCGAGTGGTTAAGGAGTTTGACTTGAATTTATATAAGGTTCATAGTTATCAAATGCGGTCCCCGCGCGTAGGTTCGAATCCTGCGCCTGTCGAAATATTTTTTTTTTTTGAATGTTTTCCAGTTTCTTTTGTTGTGGTTGGTGATCTCGTACGTGACGGTTTGATGAGTGAACAAAGTAATAATTGCATGGTCTATTAATACTAACCCGTATGGCAGTACAGTAATGTAAACTTATATCAATGCGGAAGAAGTCAAGTACAAACAGTCAGCACTGAGGCCAACGAGATAAGTAATTATTACCTCGTCCTTAACTGCAATTGAGTGTAGAATAGGAATATTCAAAGCCACAATGGAAACTCCAACATAGCAACAAAATTGGAAGCGCAGCAGTTCTTAACCAATATGATACATATAATTCCCTAATTTTAGATTCCTGATATATAACAAACCGTAGTATAAATTGAAAATAGTGGTACACAGTTCTTCCGACCTTCATTCTTTCAATATCTCGCTAGCGCTCTAAATTTTTCGGAACGGCGGCGACATTGATAGTATCATCAGGGACGTCGGCGTCAGAGGGCATAGAGCCTGTGCCTAAAGTGGCTGCCGTTGTGCCTGAGCCCCAATCCCAGCTGAACACGGCCGGAAGATTCCAGATGTCTCTGGGAATAAACGGCTGTTCAAAGTTCATCATTTGTTCGAGCACGGCCGGGTCAGATAGTGCGGTGGCGTTGAATGGAGAGTCTTCATTTATTGGATTCGGGCGAGTTGCTGATGCTGAGCCAGATGAGGACGCTGCGAATGATTGGGTTGCTGCCATGGGACTTGGCGTTGCTGTCGACCCCGTGTTCATGCTTGGTTCAAAGAGCGTCTGTCGGCCTAAATAACTTGACTGCGTGGGGCCAGGCGGCGAGGGCGATAGTATATTCGATGCCGATCCAAAAGTAGGGTATCCACCCATACTATCCGTCCCCTGCTGCCCAGCAAACAAAAACTGCGTGGACGACTGCTCTGTCGGGTACGTCTGGGCCTGGACGACCGAAGGCTTCGTGAAAGCGTTCTCTATATTTGGCCCGGGTCCCGTACTAAGCGCCGCATTGCTATTAGTTGTAGTACTGTCACTTGTAGTGGCACTGGACTGGGGAGTCAAGTCTGGCGCTGGACGTTTCAGCTTAGCTTGCTCTTTCTCTGACTTCTCCACAACCTGGGTCGCCAGCCGTACCATGTCTTTGACTAACTGCATTGCGCGCTCGCCCTTGGGAGAATAATGCCCACCTTCAGACACCAGTCTCACGAATCTGACGACAGTGTTCATAAGAGCGAGGTCTGATCTCGACGAGGGCTGTAGTGGGTTTTGCAGGCAGTTTGCGAATAGAGTGACAAGCGAACATAGAATGTAGTACACTGCTAACCAGCCACATGACGTCTCGGCGTTGTCAAAGTACTTTACGAGATATATCGTTGAGCGAGCGGCCTGCACGCATAGCGCGGCGGAGGCAAACACGCGCGGGTTGCGTGGTGCTGAGGATGGCGTGACGGCAGCGCGACGGGATCCCCGCCAGGTTGGGTAGTGCATAGACATGCGGTGGATGGCCGACAGGCAGTTGTAGTAGGCGAAGTGCATATAGACGAGGTGAACGAGTACGCGGGGATTCCGCTCGATGATTTCATGGTCGGGTCTGTACTCCAGTGGCATGGAATCGCGCCACTCCAGCAGTTCCTTGTCGAGCTCACCTATCGTGTCTATTAGTTCGGTCTCGGACACGCGGGAGGCAGCGGCGGAGTACAGTCGGGTGTATGTCCGGGATTGGATTTGGGCGAAGCGAATCATAATGGAGAACATGTTGGGCGCCGAGGAATTTATGTCAGCTGGCACGTCAGTCGACACGTCCTGGTCGTAGATGATCGGCGGCCGACCGGTGCGTAAGGAAAAGTCTTTGTCGGTAATGTAGCAGGTCCAGAATATACGCTGCCGCCGATGGGCTTCTTCTGCTGACAAGCCGTATGAGCTCGCCTTTGAATGCAGACCGATGCACTGCGCTATCCGGGCAGCGTTAGAATTGATCATGTACGCAACTTCGGCCGAATCCGAGCCTTCGAGGTAGATACCGAGCGTAATCAGAGTTTGAACGGCGGTGATGCTACTGGCTCCACACACTAATTCCGTGAAATATGACATTGCGTTCATGAAATACCCCCAGCTCTGTTCAACATTTTCTTGCACTGAGTGACCTGAACAAACCGTTGCAGGCAGTGGGTCATCGACGGCCGCAGTACGGAAGCTGGCAAAGTCGATGCTCTGTGCTCGCAAACCGACGGCCAAGATTGCGCACATGGCACAGTAATCCACGATCCGGAACCGCTTGTCGGAGTAAACCGAGTTCATGATCCGACGCATCTCCTCGATCGTGAAAACAGGGAGTATCGGATAAAATATACTAGCATATATCTCGATACAGTTGGTGGCAGTCTCAATGTTGGGCAACGGCAGTGTGGTGTAGGACTTCGTAGCTGTAGTGCCATGTGGCATAGGAATAGGCATCGCGCCCGGTGAGTTGACGACCATATTCTGGTCGAGAACGCCAAACCGGGCCATATCATACTCCAATTCGTTTATCTCCTGCAGTTGCTTACTGAACGAGTTGTCGCCGCTCTTTTCCGAGATCCACTGGAGGCCGAGGGGTGAGAATATCGAGAATGTGGATGATTGACCGATGAACTTGCTGTCGCCGTCTCGGGTTGTAATCAAGAAGCTGGTACTCTCATCGGTCCGCGCTGGATCAGGTTCGGGCTCAGTCGTGACGGACGTCCCGGCGCGGTCTTCGTCATCCGCAGGCGTGACATGGCTGTCAGCATGGTTGCCATGGGTCGCGTTAGACGGCGATGAAGTGTTTGACTGGCTCCGTGCCGGGGCGCTGTTTTGAACCGCGCTGCGAATGCGTTCAGCGACGGAGTTCTCAATGTCGTCATGGTCGTCGAAGGATTCGCGCTGGTACTCCGGCACGAATGTGCGGATAAGATCTTCCATTTTGTCCAGCCTGGACTCGAGTGACTCTATGTATTTTGCGCTTTGCGTCCAGTCAGCAAGCGCGAGAAAGCGCATTAAGATACAGTCAGCAAGCGCGAGAAAGCGCATTAAGATACACATACCCCTTCGGTGGATTGCGCTTCTTCTCTGTGAATGTGAAGACGCAGACGGTCTTATAGTTGATGCAGTTTGTACAAGACGGCATTTTCCCATCGCATTTGATCTGTAAGTGTCAGCATCAACGCCGGATATAGGCGGCGGGAAACAGTTTGCAAACGACAAAACTCATAAGAAAGAACACAGAAAATGAAAATACCTTCTTCTTGCGGCAACAGTCGCACGCGCGGGCAATTCGTCGCCGCTTAAGATCGGAATCTCCAGGCAGGAAGTCGACTTCGGACAGGCTGGCGTCGAACGTGTCAGCGACAGCTGCCTGAGCCTGCGCCTGCCCGTGGGCAGAGGCAGGCGTGAAGTTGTGCGGACTCCCGGACGAGCTCATGAATTGCAAGGCGATGCAGTACGCGACTGCGGCTTCCAAGAGCTTCCCCAATGATATTGTTATTGTTAGTTACTGTAATTTCAGATGCTTCGAAAGGCCGAGAATTCGGGAATTGGCGTTTTGGAGTGAGTATGGGGGACCACCCGTTATGTTATGGTAATAGAAATGCAGAATAACCTCGCGTGTCTCTGTTACTGTGAGCAGGACACTTCGACACCAGGATAGCATAGAAGCGATGCGGCTGCGATTGCTAATGCTGACAGGGTTAAACCCCAACCGGCTGCTTCTCCGAAGTCGAAGCCTCATGGCCGTGTACCTGGAGAACAAATTACCGATAAACACTATTGTCCTGTCAAACTTCTGACAGCTTCCGAGTATATACTGATATGATCTAGTAGCACGCCGATAAATGGAGACAGTACAGAATAAGGATCTGCGTAGAATCCACAGACAGACGTTGGATCCATATGAATGATGATGTCAATTAGTGTTGTTCCTGAGACATTAAGTTAAGCTTGCCCTTCACTCTATTAAATGCGTACGCGCGTACAATCCTACGTAAAAAAATCTGATCGAAGATCTTAGCGCGGAGTCGTCTAGTCCCATGGCAGTGTTAGGTTGAGTTTCAATACATTACGCCGTGCGGGCAATAAGCGTTGGAAAGCCGAGATACGACTGCAGACAGTACAACTTGTTTTGGATGAATATGGTATATACAAACACTCAAACATACACCTCCAAATGCAGATATGATACATATACAAAATATAGATGCAGACATAGATGAACAGGCTAAGAATCCAAAAGCGCCTTTTCGCGTACCCACCACTTAATGCAGGCCATATGACCCCCGTTCTCAAAATCCCATCCGCTAGCCATAGTGCATCCCCGCACGTTTTCATGCCTCGCCACCCCACACACTAAACACAAATCAGACTTGTCGCCTTCATATTCTCTGAGCACGAACGATGCGTCAATGGACGGCAGCTCGCGCATGCCGACCCCAGCAATTCGTTCCCGCAGACTTTTCCACACCCGTGCGATCTCCCGTGCCTCTCGGTCCGCTTCGAATTTTCCGCCCCGTCGCTTCCGGCCCGCGCATATCCGTACGGCGACCTGTGCTCCGCAGAGTAAACTGGCAAAGAACTTCTTCGTTTTGGGATGTGACAGCACGCGCCGTTTGAGCGGGAACGGCAATGGTGCGAGTTCCTGAAACAGAGGAAGTGGGAGTGGAAATAGGTTCGATTCGAATAGAGAGAGAAGGAATTCAGGCTTTGGCACTGCCACCGTCGCTGGTTGTGGTGGTGGGGTCCTTGCAAATTGCTTCTGTGTTTGTGGGTCTTCGGTATCCGGCCATGGTTCAAAGTCATCTGACGTATCCAGCAAATCTTTAGCTAGTGTCGTTGTCTGCTTCTGCGGCGACGCCGACATCGTCACACGGGGTCGTTGTGAATGATTGGCTGATGAAGAATGACGATCCTGTGACTGTGGTTGCCGTCCGGTAGGACCTGGCTGACCATTAAATATCGACGGACTTAATTGTGCCGCGCCATTAGCTCCATGAGTGATGTGCTGCCCGAATCTCAACGGCGGTGCATGAATACCTCCGTAGCCTGCTGCACGGGGACTAATTGGTGGTCGTTGTTGCTGTGGCGGCGATTCGCGTGGCGGGCTCCTTACCGGTTGTCTTGACGACGGACTGCTCAGGCGTACCGGACTAGTCGTCGTATTTGACACCTTCGACAGCGGCTTCGAATGCACCGATGTATTGCCTGGTGGCTGCGACACAACTGAAACCGGCGGTGCTGAAACCGGAGCGGTCGCCGCAATTACCTTCGGCGCAGTATTCGGTTCCGTACCAGTAAATTCACCAAAATCGTCGTCATCTAGAATCTCATTGTTGGTGGCAGATGGAATTGGTACGGATACATGTGTAGGCTGAATCGACTGCGGCGAAGCGAGAGTGAATGAACTCCTCAGAATGTCGTAGTTGCTCGGGCGTACTGTCATTGTTGAAGTACCGAAACCATTAGCAGGCTTCTGATCTGGAGATTGGGCGGTCAAGCTCGAGGAATTTCCGTTCGCCAATAGCGAAAACCAATCCGCTCCAGAAGTTGCTGGTGTGCTTCCCACTACTGTCTGCTGACCTGCTCTACTGCTGCTATTATTCGGTGCCGTTGATGGCCGTGAGAGCAGATCATCGAATACAAGGAGATCCGCGTAGGACAGCCCTTTAGCGTCGTTGCTCGAACTCATCCTTCATATTCCTGAGTCTTCGCGTAACCTGCGCAATGGATAGTTCCGTCATCCGAAACAGACCGAGCGGCGCTGAAGTTGCGAAAGCCGACATGCCCGCCGCTTGCCAATATGCCTGCCGTGAGCCGCACTTTGGCCGCCCGAGACCGTCGAAAAGGACAGCGCAGCTTCAATTGCACCAGTGCTTCAACGATTTTCACGCTTTGTTAAATAGTCAGTCACCGATTAGTGATAGGGGTCTGACAACTTAATATGGCTGTGACAGCAACACGCACGCGACAAAAGCCAAGTTCCTCGAATTCAGTAAGGGTCGAAAGTCGATCCAGCTCATCAGTCTTGCAACTCTTCATTGCCGTCTCAGGTACGTTCGACCTAGCGTTTGCAAACTGATCTAATCTAATGATGTATGGTAAATAGGTATATACACGTCCTTCCTAACTTGGGCAGTTCTGCAAGAACGGATATCAACCACATCATATGGCCCGAATAATCGGGTATTCCGGGCCTCACTGGTCATAAATACAATCCAGTCCTTTTGCGCTGCCATAGTCGGCTACATATATAGCCGATACACGTCGTCCTCTACCAAAGAATCGTCGGCTGTCTTTCCAAACCGGAAAGTCCTATTCCAATACGCGCTAGTCGCGACGACGAGTTCATTGGCGAGCCCGTTCGGGTATGCGAGCTTAAAGCATATAGATTACTTGACGCTACTACTAGGCAAGAGTTGTAAGCTGTTACCGGTCATGGCTCTTCATGTCCTTATTTTCAGGAAAAAATACACGTGGAGCAAATACTTCGTCGTCTTTGCCGTCACCGTCGGCGTCTCTCTATTCACGTTATATCATCCTTCATCAAGCAAGCAAGCTGCACAGGCAACCTCCTCGTCGTCTTTGTACGGCCTGCTGCTTCTCGGCATCAACCTCCTCTTCGACGGCCTCACGAATTCGACGCAAGACCACATTTTCCACACCCAGCCAACAATTAACGGTCCTAAAATGATGTGCGGTATCAACGTCGTGGCCACGGTTCTGACGTCCATTTTTCTCCTCACCCCAGTCTCCGGGCAATTAGAGGACGCTCTCGAGTTCTTCCAGTTATATCCACAAGTTCTTTATGACATTCTATTGTTCTCGCTATGTGGCGCGATAGGCCAGGTTTTCATATTCTTTACCCTAAGCAAGTTCGGTTCGCTGACGCTTGTGACGGTTACCGTTACTCGGAAGATGATGTCGATGTTATTGTCTGTCGTGTGGTTTAATCATAAGCTTACTCCGGGACAATGGGTCGGTGTTCTAATGGTGTTCGGAGGAGTCGGTGGTGAGGCTTTGATGAAGTATTTCGAGAAGAAAAGCATGGTTGGCAAGGTCGCGGTTGCTAAAAAGGCGGATTAGACAGTAGCATAGAGCGGGAGCGATAGATGTAAGCTCATTCATGTCATCAAAAGTTTATATTTTGGGGTTACCGGTGGGCCAATAACAGTGTATCATACGAAATATAACGTTACCATTTCATCATGAGTAAAATTAGAATTTAGACCAAACTCTAGAATCCACGTCTTGCAAACGATCACTCTTTCATCATACACGCCGTCATGCAATAACCCTCCCAATTTTCAAGACGGACCAAAACGCCACCTCCCGCTGCTCTTTATCAAACAACCCATCATCTGCTGATTCACCTGAGCGGCCACCACTGCCGAAATCCTTCTCGACTTCAGCCTCGTAAGCAAAGCTCACAAACAACGGAACTTCAACCTCCGAAGACCTCTCGTTCGCAGGCACGATTTCGAATATCACGCTAGTCCAATTCCGCCCGCGGTCAAGAATACCCAAATTCGGCCCGGTCCGTGCCGATTCCGACGACGCAGAAATATTAGCTATGCCGGACATTTTAAGGTCTGCAAATTTCCTTCGGAGGCTGGTGACTGCTTGCAGATCCCAGTCGTCCTCGATGTTGGCACCTATGTCAAAAGACGGCGTCAGGAACGTTATTGAGTGACCGTGTTTGGGAGTCCGAGGTGGAGATGCAAGAGTGACCTTTATCGGTTCATAGAGAGGGTTGAAGAGTGTAAGTGCAAATGAGTATGTTATGTGCGGAATGAAGCCGGCTTGATATGGTGAAGATGATTGTGCGGGTGATGTTGCTGGGAGATATGTGAGGCGGAGCGTTGGGATGTAGTTCTTGGACAAGAGGTTGATCCTGAAAGCTGTCGCGACGGTTGATGTCGAGCCTGCCACGCTGGCCGATGCAGAGGACGATGTCGAGACCTTGCGCGACGAGACATCGGGTCGCACAAGGATATGGCGGCATGCTCGACATCGTTTTGCGCGTCGGGTACGAAGACGCGTAGGAAGTGGCAGCATATCCGACGATCTCGTAGGCCGAACAAACGGATTTGCACGCTGTTGCGATAAGGTCGGTGCTACTTGTGTCAGTTGACGTATCTGCCAGATAAATAGATTCACTCACTTTCGTCCAAGCTAGTCATACCGCCCATGCGCGACACCTTCTCGATCTCAGCTTCCTCGTCAATATACGAGACGCATCGCTCTTTTTCCTTCTCCGCATGTTCCCTCGTCTTCTGATTAGAGACTCCTCCAGCACGACCAAGTACACCCAACACACTAGACGGCGTAATGGCCGGCGAAGGTGTAGATAACGGCCCTCCCTGTTTGCTGTAATGCGATTTCAGGAACCGGATAGTTTCCAGACTCCGACTAACTCGCTTTGAAAACATCGGGCTCGGAGGGGCAGAAGTATCAGATTCTGCCTCCTCCGTTTCAACAGATTCATATAGTCGCTGGTAGAACTGGGACAATGCCCCGAAGCTCGTTGCTGGAGTGTCATGTGTTTCAGACTCGTCGTCAATTGCCCTTTGGGCCGATAGTTTGCGAACTTGCTGATAAAGCGACGAGTGTTTTGAGAAGATAAGGCTTCGGTCTGTGTGCCGCGAGTCCCAAGAGCAGTGGGAGCATTGCAAATACACTGTCGCCGGTACTTCGCTGCCCTCTGATGCTGTTGTTGCGAACATTGTCAGACTGGTAAAACATAACGGACATTGCAGGCAATTTCTGGTACAACTGCTTCCGTCAGCGTTAATTCCTTTCCCATAGACAAACAGCGCCAGCCTACAAAGTCGCATCATCACCGCGCCCCTTCCGCGTAACTCTCGAAGGCTCATTCCCGGCTGCCGTAGTATCAGCGGAGTAGACGTGCAAACAAGCCGGACAATATGTCTGCACGACCTCCTCGACAACGCATCGCTCACACCGCAACACCAAGCACACGTCGCAGAAATATAGGCTATTCAGCGCATGTAGGGCAAACGGATTGTCTATAGTCGGCGGCAGTTCGAGATTGGCCGTCTTGTCGAGCCCCGTGTCCGGTGATCCCGATGTCGTTGGAGCTTCGACCTCGTTGTCCTGACCATCGGTTATGGGCTCTGCGCAAGGACAGTGGATCCGCAGCAATGGATATCGGGTCGCCATCATCTTTTTCTCGCCTGCTTATAAACTCAACGATATATCATCGCGAAGGGCTGATAGGTTGATGACGTTGATCCTACAGACGCGTTGAGAGTCCATTCGCGTCGTTCGCGTAACTTTATGGTCGGTCAAAACTTTCGGGTATGACCAAAAGCTTCACGTCCGTCAAATATAATCCCCTTGACAGTCGACACAGAAAAATGTCGCAATGAGATACACAACGGACTAGGCCTAGAGCATAATCACAGTTTATTGTCATCGAC
The DNA here is from genome assembly GCA_030568275.1 of Lipomyces orientalis. Lineage (NCBI taxonomy): Eukaryota > Fungi > Ascomycota > Lipomycetes > Lipomycetales > Lipomycetaceae > Lipomyces > Lipomyces orientalis. The sequence continues at coordinate 114,613 of JAJLTP010000027.1, forward strand.
TGACTTAATGACTGCACCGAGATGCAACGATTGCGTGTTGGGGCCACGAGCGCGATACTAATTGAAAAGCTAATCCAACCATCGCGAACATTGGTCGCCGTCCAGCAGAGGCAGATTTCAGATTTGACTAGAGTGTATACGGTACGTCGGATTTATGGAACATATGGAGACAATTATGCTGATATGGTGTCGAGACTCGAAGTCGTTGCCTGTTGGCGGCATCTGATTCAGCCTTACAAAGTCAACCACCTACGACAGGGCGACATAGGACCGGACGATTCACCAGCACTTCGGCATTTCAAAGTTCCAGAAGTAGTGCTGCCAATACAGTTACAAACAATGGAGAAAGTGAAAGTGCACAGCTGTCACCGACGGTGGGCCAGGCTGCGCATTCTGACGACAACTCAGCAGGAATCGCCTGGGAAGAGCCAGGCAACCAAACACCTGCGATGAAAAATGACCGACAATCAAGTAGCCGAACCGAATATCCGGAACAATCCTTCAGTGCGTCATCCTCAGATAGCATTTTTGCGGCGGAGAACGACCCAGTGGCCAAATCAAGTACAGTCGATATCAACAACTACGACGCAATGGCCATCTTTGATAGTACACTTCAGCAAGCTCCCGAAGACTTCCCGTCGATGCAGTGGGATGACTCGCATTTGTTCAAAAATCTCCTAGGTGCTGAGGATGGAAAATGTCCCCACTCTTTCTTAAGGAGATACCACAATACTAATGCGAAGACTGAGGTGCTGGAAGAGGTCATGACTGAATCTGGCCTGTTTCCTGCAGAGGAAATACATGTGCGTGCGCAGGCTGTCGAGGAGTCGCCTCCTGCTAAATGGGTGAACTTGCCCGACTCGGTATGTCCGAATTCCTATGTCGCTCATGATTCTGTAGCTGATAGATATCTAGCAGGTGGAGCAATTAGCAAGACAGGTCTTGGGAAAGAAGAACGTCAGGCTGGGAGCTTTTGTCTCTGAAAGCAAGGTTTCTACGCTTCGACGGAACAATAATAAAGTACTGAAAGAACTAAGCAAATCATTTGATGTGCAAATACAACTGGCGAGTAATTTCGTTCCATACAATAAGCAAGACCGATTATTCCAAGTTTCCGGGATGGTCGAGAATGTAGCGAAGGCAGGCTGAGTCCAATGGCTTGATTTGGTACACAGGTTATTGACAATTTGTCTAGACATTTGCAAGCCTGTCGCGAGTGATGCAGAACGTTTCGCTCTCTACTGACGAAGACAGAAAACTTCGTAAGTTAGCAGTCTTTCCGCATTGATTTTCGCTGCATATTCACTAACAGTTGCAAGGTATCCTCCTAATAGTCACATATCGAGTAGCAGGAGGAATCTTACGCGGTCCTCAAACCCTTGCGTCCCTCCAACAGATCTCCGGCGCGACAATTACAGTCTCAGAAAACCTTCTCTTTCGCTCCACCGACCGTATACTGATCGTGACGGCTCATAACAGCCGAAGCTTATATCTCGCAGTGTGGGAAATCTGCAAATTTATCGCACCGCCAGAGTGGATACACGAGGTTTCCGCCATCTCGAAGACGCAGTACAAGTCCTACGTCGGCGTCAGACCTCCCTCCGCCAGGCTCACTAACCGCCGGCAAGGTCAGGGAAACCTCGATAGGAGCAATCCGATGAAATTAGACGAGGAGAGCGCACCCCTTAAAAAAGTTACAATTACAATTCCGAAGATGCATGTTGGATTCGTGATGGGTAAGAACGGCGTGTTTCAGTCGCTTGTACGACAAAAGACGGGCGCCTATGTGACAATACACCCAGATAGGCCACGGCAAACCGTCAATAACGAGTCAGATGGCGACATGAATGCTCCCGAGATTATTGCAGGCACTGGCGAGCCTGGCGAAGCTCAAGAGTATCAGGTTCAGAGATCGGGTGATTATAAATGCGTAATCAGATCCAATGAATGGAGCCGAGTGCAGAGGGCGGCATTTATGTATAGAAATCGCATTGAATTGGCGGAAGCGAGGTATCGTCGTCTAAAAAACGAACAGATGATATAGGAGCACGATGTTTACGGAATAAGCACATTCGAAGACTTCAACTGGCGAATGCTTAATACAATCCTGTTGCCTAGGCATCCTACGAAGAAGTGTTTTCAGTCTGTGAAAAGAACACTGTAGGTAGTAATTAAATACTATTGGAAAGATATTACACGTTTACAAGCAACTAAAACAAAAATAACATCCAACAAAACCGAAACTAAATTTTTTTTACCAACCCAACATCTATTCAGCCGCAACCGTCGTTTCCACGGGAACTTCTTCAAAATCTTTAGCTGGCTTGGCAACGTAGTCGATACTCTTCGGCTCGAGTACTGAAGGAGAATCCTCCTTGGGCTCGAGAATAGTAACAGCATCGGGAAGAGACTTGGCGGGGCCGAGCTTGCCTTCGGGGTCGGAGCCAAGCATAATCTTGACCTTAACACCAAGAACACCCTGGCGCAGGAGAACGTGACGAGTGGCAGTGTCGATGAAGTCGCGGGCGGGCTGACCGGAGTGGATCATGAAACCGTCAGTGAACTTCATGGACTTAGCTCGAGCGGCACGCAACTTGCCGGAAACAACAACTTCAGCACCCTTAGCACCAGACTCCATGATATATCGTAGAACACCGTAGCAGGCTCGTCGGACAGCGAGACCATTAAGCAGCTTATACTTGAGTGACTCAGCCTGAGCAATGGCGCAGAGACCTCGCTGCTGGACCTTCTCCGCGTAGATAACAACACCACCCTCGGGGATCTTGAAACGCTTCTGGATGAGTGAGGTGAGCTCACGGATTCTTCGTCCCTGGGGACCAAGGACATCCTGGGTGTGGGTAGCACGGATAACTAGAACATTGTTAGCATTTTAATCCCACAGAGTCGCAGCGTAGCATTTCGACCGATCAAGTCCTTCAGCCCTTCAATATAATCACAAACTCACCAATCTCAGTCTTGGTAGGAGCCGAGCGAACCTCAACACCAGCGTATCCCTCCTCAGCAAGTTCACGAGTGAAGAACTCGTTCAACTCCGCGAAGAAGACACCGTCCGCGACTTGCTTTCTCTTGCTTGAAATCTCAGTAGCCATCTTAACTAACTAACTAGCGCTGAATTATGTGAACTGTCGATAATGCCCTAACAATACGAATTCGTATTAGTTATAATCCTTCGTATCAACATAAAGTCGGGGACGATCGATGGCGCTGTGGCAGAAAATATTCCCATGATGATCGGACAAACTCAGCATGACAATTTCGCCAAATCACAAAATCCCATCATTTCGTGCACAGTCTCTCATTCAAATAAAGGCATTAATACTCACAATCTCTTGGACTTTGACTTCTCGATGATTGTTGGATGCGAAGAAGTTGCTCTTGATAGGAGTGTAACTAGACGCGAGCAACATTGGCTGGTGCGGTGCAGAGACGGACACTGGAATAGGGTTTTCGTGAGCAAGTCTCAGCGGGTACTTTTGGTCTCATACAAATTACGTGAGGGCCAGCTGTATCAGAAATTCGGTGCGAGCATAATTTTGGCGGAGCAATCGAGGTAGAGACAGCAGTCACGTAGCGGCGACGTATTGTAGGGTTGAGCCCTATAGGGAAGTGGGTGATCAAGAGCCCACATGCACCTCAAGTGTCACCCTCACAATCACGGGGTCCAAGCGAGAACTCAAATTTTGGCCCGTCCAGCATACGACGGGCTAGGGCTACCGCGGGTTGCCCTGAACAGCCTCCCAGTTGTTGTAGAGCAACCTCCGCACCCTCCCACTTACCACGGTTGGGGACCCCTGCAACGCTTGTTATATGTAGGGTCTAAGGTCGGACGGATAGAGACAGTTGTTTCTAATTAAAATAAGCTTGGTAATTCAAAAGTTCGGCCAATTCATGGCCGGCCGAAGAGCTATAGGTCGAGATGTCCATTTTTATCTCTTTTAGCCTGATACGCCTCTCGGTGGAATGATGGTGAATCGATCTGTAACCGAGAAAAACTTTCTTTTTATGCTCGGCATCCTCATTGATGCGTCTGATCCGTATAGAGTCACATTACGCAGCACCGGAGGCGATCTGATGCCAACCGATGATGCTCTCAAGCCAAGCCATTATGACATAAGACCTTATTCTCGCAGAGGTAATATATCTTCTTATAAATCTTGTAAGTGCAGCTACTGAGGTATACGTAGACAAAATAGCCGTCACAGACGAGCCGTGCATTACTCGAGTCCTTTCAAGAACTATCACGGGCAGAGATGGTATTTTCCGAGCTTGGGTCCGGGAGCCCACATCTTCCCAGTCTCCAGCGAAGAATGTTTTGTGCAGAACGGCTTTTCTCGGTGGATTACGAACCGAATAGTACCGCGCGACACGGGGCTAAACTCATGTCAGAATGGGCTGCTTCTGCAGTCCCATATCCATCAGAGTTTTGATGCTTTTGATTTCTCTGTTAACCCAGATGATGGCTACAAGACAACCTGTTTCGATGAAGATCCTTTCAGTATAGACGGGCGAACACTTGACGGTATTTGTCGAATTCTCAACGATGAAAAAAGTGTACGGGATGAACTCCTACGATGGCACTTTCGTCAAGCAGTGTTGGCCAAATATGAGGGAAGCTGGCAAACCAAGCTTTGAGATGGACTTCCCACCTGGATCTGATATGATGGGGGAGATCCTCAGTGGACCAGAAGCAGGCAAAAGAATGGAAGCAGAGCCTTTCTCAAGGTTTGAATGGAGTATCGTTCGGGTAAGGAAGCGAGAGCCTAACTATACATCCGCAAATGGGCAATTAGGAGTCATGCCAGGTCTTATATGAAAAATAATATTAGTTACCATTGTTTTAATTTCCCCATTGTCCGGGGAGCTAACCTGATACAGCTGTACTGACTCAATTAGATTATAACAGAGATCTGCGGAAACCGTCAAGATTACCTATCACTGAAAGACGGCTACTATACTGAAACTCTTACAGAAGACCATACAATTACAGATGCTGCAGATCCGGATCTAGGCACTGGTCCGTCATCATTGCGTTGCTCCTTTTGTCAAACAGGACTTGATACAGAAGTCGACTACCTTCTTCATCTTCCTGAGAAACCTTGCCTCAGGGTCGCAAATATCAGTTCAACTATTGCCGAGCCGCCAGTTACTCAGAATGGCCAAAGAAGCATGGGCTTGGCTATATCTCACACAAAGAAGGATCAGGGCGAGTAGTATGACAACTGGACCAAAAAAGGAAGGCTATCGATACAAACTGCGGATCTGATATTCTCAGCCTCATGCGCCCCAATTGGTGCCGTCTGCGGTAGGATGACGTCGTAACTATCTTCTCCTCGGGTCGACTGAGGACATACAGTATAAATCCTGGGTTTAATCTTCCAGAGACAAAACATTTCAGTTTCGAAATTAAACAGCTTGTGAATTGCTGTGGCCAACGACTACAGGAAAGATTGACTTGCACCAGCCACAGCTGTGATTGCCGCGGACCGATGGTCTCAGGCAGGACTGGACCGTTGGCTCGGAAATCGTCATACGCTACCGATGAAAAGACGCCATGTGTATTTCTCTCTTGTTCTTTAACTACGGTGGACGGTGGGGCGTGGGCGAATGCAATTTCAATGTACCCCTGTACAATCTTAAAGGTACGCCCCACGTGTAGTCAGATGATCAGATCGGCAGTGAAACAGATGATGAATAATTTTTAGGCATTATACTATCGTATTACACAAAAACACCAGGCCAAAAATTAGGCAATAAAAATACAAAAGCCGTAAAAATACTCTGTAAATTCCGCCATAATTGTTCCATCTCTATACTAACGTACACGTTCCCATAGATACAAGCACTGACAGGAGAAATTCGCTCTACTCTCCACCTCTTAGAACGCAAGAGCGAGAACGCCAATCATGGCAAGCACAACGGCAGCGACGGAGCCACTGACAGAAGAGGCGGCACCGGTAAAAGTAGCGATAGGAGCGGTCGTAGAGTTGGTCGCATTGGGCATCATGGTAGAGAAGGTAGATGAGTTGGTGTAGATAGGAGTCCTTGAGTCATGTTAGCGGCAGAAGCAAAAATACAGGACAGGAGAACGTACGACGTGACAACGGGAGGAGTGTAAACCGACGTCGTTGTATGGTGGCACTGAGTGACTTCAGGGGCACAGGACGTTATTGTCGCAAGAGTTGTGATGGTAACATATGCGCGCTCCTCAACGGCAGCAGCGACAAGCGAAGCAAGAACCAAGACGACAATAGTGGAGATGACAGAAAAGAACTTCATTGTGAACTTATGAAACGAATGACTAACGGTGAGAGCGGACCCTGAGGATTCCTAAAGAGCGAATTGAACTAGTTCGAGTACAGGAAAAAGAAGTAGTTGCAGGCGACAGGCAGGCCTTTTGTAGCTCTGGCCGCTGCCTGCAACTTTTGAGTGAGCAGGAAGACGCGTGGGCGAGGAATGCAGGGCAAAGTCCGCGAATGGGACGAGACCGAGGACGCGTATCGGGTCTGAACACGCCCTGTGGCTTGAGAACACTCAATCTGGATCGTACCGCGTCGCACTTTGCCCCTTTTGGCCTGCGCGACAACCGCGCGAAATTAAGCAACACGCGACAAGGGGGTTCGGACGAACTAGACTATCTTATTGGATTTTCTCAGCCCGCCAATGCCGCCTGTTCGACATAGACGACATCCTTCTGCTTGCATCCCATAATGCTGGTCGCTCGATGCAAATGCAACGGTCTTGCGCGGGCTTGCAAAGAGTGGCTGGCGTTGGTGTTTCGTTCGTTGTAGTATTTGCACGCGATATCTTCCCTAATTTGCGACTGGTGACTTCTTGAACGCTATTTGCCGTTTCCGGGAGCCACACATTCCCCATAGTATAATTGGCGCAGTGCTTAATTGCGTTCTCGTTTTTCCGGTTGCAGTCGCTGCAGCTGGTGCAGTTTAAGATATTTCCATTCTGAATCTAGTATAATACTGAGCGGATATAAGGTCGTGCTCGTAGAACTCGGTATCGTTGTGAGCCTCTACATTACCATCCCTTCTTTCCTGTGGAATGGCAGCTACATGGGAATCCAGAAGAGAGGACATTAGATGGGATGGCTTTTCACTGGACTGCTCCACCATAGTCGCAGCTTATCTCCCCGTATCGGCTTGGTGTCCATAACTTTCAAGACAGAGCCGCGGGGGAGCGTTAGGTGTATCATTGCTTGCAGGTTTCGTTCTGCCTGAATCCGGGAAATGCCTGCGCTTGGACCACAAAATGCCGATGGAAGATCGGTCAAGCTTGCGAGTCGCAATAAATGGACCCTCAACTTAGAAGGCTTAGCGTGCATTTCAAACAGGTATTACAAATTTATAATGGTCCTACGCCCAAGCGATTAAATTCGCGGGTGGCTGCCGGCCTGCTGCCTGCCTGGCCCGCGGAATGTGTGGCTTATCGCGCATCACTGCAAGACCAGAACTCTGCGCGGAGAATACGTGCCGGTTTCCGACAGCTAACTAATCGGAATGATAACCACTGTCGCGAGTAGATAGCAAACCTGGCAGCTTTGCACCCGCGCGACGCGGATGCGGATCCACATTTATGTTGCTGGTCGGCGGCGGGTTACTGTGCAAAACTTGTCGCCGATGATCTCTTCATGACAAGAGCAGATGCATTATGTTAGCTAGATGTACTGTCGTAGCTTTTTTGTGAGCAAACAGACACCGATGTCGACGTCTGGGAAGGATCTCATTTCCGCTCCATGACCCGGACTCCGAGAACGTCGCGCCGGCATGCCAAAGCCTTACGAAGTTATTGTTACTCTGCTCTCCTGCGTTCCTTTCTTCTAGTCTTGCGAACTAAACAGCGCCATTGCAGCGGATTGATGCTTAGACATGAGTGCTGTTCATCCGGACGCGACTGCTGCGTCCGACGTGTTCAACAATCAACATTGACTACACTTGCCAGCCACATCCGACATTAACTTATAATAAGAGGAATAGTACATATATGCAATATTTGGTATTCCATAGTAATGGGTTTGTCGTCTAAGGATTATCTGTTTCTCACCGGGCCCCTGGTTGGCCGGCCCGTGGCGCAGTCAAATTCCTCAAATCGATATGTGCGCCACAACTCTCACCAAACAGGACTTGACAAGCCACACTAAGGGGTTGTCTAAACTCAAAACGATAGGGCCAAAAGTTGGCCGTTTTAACCCCTACCCCGCAGGTGGGATCACGTGGCCGCCAGCGGACTTAAGACCCGAAATAGTCTCTGGAAGTAGTTCTATGGCTGGTTGCTAATTACGCGGGGGACGGTAAAATAAATAAGTTAACTATGTATATAAAAAAAAGGAGGAAATTAAAAGAGCGCAGTTTGCATGGTACAAAAAGTTTATTGTCCTTTTCAAGGCGCAGAGCACGAATAATCTTAATCAGTTCGTAGTTATTGCATCTGCAGCCGGCGTAGGCATCTACTCCAATTTTTGGCAGTTTCTATATAGACAATGATAGAAGAATTGCAAGGCTGGCAGGACAGAGACTGCAAATCTTCAGGCTTATCATGCTTGTGCGGGATATGGATGATTGCCCTGGCGCCTTAGTAGTTGTCGTATACCATACATATTTTGTTCACAGTGATGCGATTCTGGCGCATAATGTTTGATCCAAAGTTGGGAAGCGTGCGGCTCGTACGTTGGATGGCAACATTAATCGGAGCGGCTCGCGACCCTAAGTATACGCACGTATCATCATTGGTATTAGATCTCAATTGCACCTGTAGATGCGACCAGTTATCCTGAATGCGTAGTTCTTTACGATCCTGTCAGCTCCTATTACCGCCTAATTAAGTTCACCGCTACAGCAGAGCATGTGCATTTGACCGGAAATCAAGGGAATACCCCCATTCGGATATCAAGCGTCCGACGCTACTAACCGAACAAAATATTAACATTCTGACCTAAGTCGGTATTAAACGGAAGTTCTCTAAGACTCTGTATATTCATTCTCGACTTGGAGTTCCTGACGACGGAAAACCTATTCTTCGTGATGTCAAAGTGCAGGGGCGGCTCGTCACGTGCCATGAAGGGTGATTCTTCCTGCCGCCGCAAAATAGATGCCGAACTCTGCGGCTTGTTTTGGCGGACGAGAGCAGAAACAAATCTGGCATGGCACGCATGACCACTCAACTACGTCCAATCTATATAACAAACTAGAAAGATGCCGAGACAGTCCTTGAAGTCCCTCAAGGAATCGAGTATACGTGTCGACTCCTCCTCTTTGCGGTATCCTACAACAGAGTTAATCGCGCCGGATCCTGAGAACAGCGCCTTTTCTTCAGCCGCTCGAGCTTCGCGACGGCATCATCGTTATAGCGACGCTGGCGTCGATGCCGAAGAGGAATATGCTAGAAAATATGTTTCATCCCAAAGCTCTGTCTTTCATAGATCGTCAACAAAAGCCTTTCCGCGGGCACTGCTATGGCGCGTTCTGGAAAACAGACATGTACTAGATCTCGCTCCATGCGATCTTACTATTCCGGATGAAATTTCACCGGCATCTATTGAACTTCATCGAGTCCGGATTACATTTCCTAACCCCATCAAGCCGTCGTGTGTCACTTTCAACGAAGGGTACGGCGACGACTTGATCGCCATTGATGTACTCACAGAATCTCTCGCCCTCTATACATTTGCTTTTAACAGTCGGACATTTACCGCCGAATGGAACCGCCGTCCATTAGCAGAATGGTGCCATGTCCAAGAATCAGCACACTTTAATTTGCGACCGCCGCACTATATGATTGCGTTGCCGCAGGGATCACTGGTTTTTGCCCTACTGGATGGAGGGCTCATGAAGTTGGATCGGTCTCAACCACTGGCAGACGGTATGCGCCATTGCCTCGATTCTTTAGCAATATGACTGACTGTTGTAACGGTCAGACTATCTAGAGCAGATGTTTAGTGATGGGAGTTATTTAGCATCGATAAAAGGAATGTTCCTGTGGGGAAGTAGCGACCGCGTCCGCGGCCATCCCACTGCCTCGGCCAATTTGGTGGTGTCTATGGTCGCCGATCCTACATCGTCGATCTTGATTACCGCATCAATTAGCAATGTTTTGAAGCTGTGGTCATTGGACACATTGACTTCGTTGAATGCTTACGACATTGTCAACGACGAAAGGCGAGCACAGCAACCTGCAAACACCAAGCAGCTTCTGGGTATTGAGCCTATGACTCTCATCTCTCTCACTAAAGTCAGCGATACCACAGGATACGTGGCTACCTATTGCCCACTGGGTGAAGACTCATTCAAGCTGTGGAGGCTAGACGTCACGATCGGAGAAACGACAAACGCGACTCTGACGGACGTATTGGGCGTACCACTGAAGCCGAGCACACCTGACGAGAATGCCATATGGGTGATTCCGGATTTTGTTCTGGATTACTCGGGCCGACTAAGGAACGGTGGTGCACTTGATCTCTGGATTCTCTGGAAGAGTAACAAGACCTCCAAGATTCACGCCTTATTCGACATTCCTACAGAAAAGGGCTCAAAGTCGTCACTAACTTGGCAATCTGTCGGGTCTTCTGCCGTTGAGAGCGCTAGTGGCAGTGAAGGATGGGCCTATGCAGCTAACGAAGACGATACGGAAAGGTTTATCAGACACATATTCCAGCCTGGGTTATTTTCTCCGGCGATATTAGAGACCATATTGCCAATTTATGAACGTCACTACTCAATCCTCGCTAATACTGACGGAAATGACAAGGTATTCGAGCCTGAAGTGTCTCTACGTAAGAGGGTTATCAAAATAGTTGGTGCCGCAGTTTCATTACAGCCAAACGAAACAAACGATGGCATGGACTATGAATCATACAATCGCGACTTGCAGCAACAGTGGTCGCGGTTTGAGCGATTATGCCTGGAGTTGTCGAAGCAAGGTAATGAGGCGTTGTCTCTTACTCGGGATCCGTCAACGAAAACGATTGTGCTTGTCAGAGCGACGACGGTTTCGGTTGTACGCGCCTGCGGTGGATTAGAGTATGCAGATATTGCGGGTACTGGCAACACAATTTCGTTAGTCGATGGTTCAGTTTCGTCGGATGGCTTTAGCAAAGATCAAGTTGTCTTACTGCTGAGCGCGTTGAATTCCTTCAAGAGATCTTTGCCACAACCAGTAATCTCGGATTTCCTGGTTGCAATTACTGAGGACGCGCTTACTGCGCCAAACTTCTCAACTGGTGATCGCATGGCTACAATCTATGACTCTTGTTTGAACGACCAAATTTCTGACTCAGCAATCGATATGTTGCATAAGCGACTATACAGTATAAAGGATCTTGAAGATGCACTGGATGGATGCTATACTGAGCTAGCGTCGCTTACCGGCACTCCTAATTTCGGGCGTCCGTCTCTTATCACACGACGGCACCTAACTCTGGTTGGCACTGAATTACTGAGTTCAGCGATCCATGACTCTATATTATCTACGTACCAGGGGCTGGTGGATCTCCTGTTATTCTTGGTGGTGTTTACCGTGGACGTAAGCGAAGACTTTAATGCGGATCACATCACTTTTTACGACAAATTCCTTAAAGCTTTTAAGACGACTGCATTTTTGAAACAACTCACAGAAACCGTGCTTGAGAGATCATCAGGTTTCCGAGGCAGACAGAGCCTCAGCGATGGCGACCTGTTGTCCAATAGCGTAAACAAGTTGGAATTGTCGAAGAATTCAATGGATAGAAACAGCTTTGTTCCTGGTGGCACTTTGCTACAATTTTTGTACTCGCGGTTCTCTCTTGGTCTTGGGTGTGCTTGCGCAACCGATTTGATAACCAGCGGTGGTAGTCTTGGAGTTGGCAAGGCGGTAGAGTATTCCATGTCGTACTGGAGCATATCCGACGTACCGTACGCAGCAATAGCAGCAGCAGGAGCTTTAGTGGCGTCCGGTTATGTGAATGAAAGCATGCCACTCTTGCAGTTCTTGCCAGTTGATGGACTAGGGTGTTACGCTCGTGGAAGGGTTTATCTTGAGTCCGGCCACTTTGATAGGGCTGCAACTTTCCTTATGAAGAGCACCACGGATATGGCATCGAAGCCCTTGACGGAACTCACCGCGTTATGCTTGCGGGAGTTTTTGCTGATGGATGGCCCTGGGATGAGCACTGCCACTCTGGGCTCTGGCATTATGAGATTTAGCAGTCACGTTTCAGATTTACTTTTTGGCAAGGCTGCATATTCACATGCTACGGAGTTTGCAAAACTCGCGCTGGATATGCGAGAACCTGAGGTAGATAACGTTTGTGATCAGTCGTGCCAGTGTTTTGGCTGACACTGGGTCATAGGTCGATAGTACAGTGACGGATAAATTGTTTACGAAGGCGTTCCAGGCGGCTTTGTCTGGGGCGCTGTATGATGACGCTTACATGGCAATGACAAATATTTCCGAGCACAAGCTGTACGTTTCTTGAATAGTTTGCGTCTAATGTCACTAACTTTGTCAGTTGCCATGACCTCCTCACTGCATTCGTTGTGACACTTTGCGCTAGCGGTCAAAGCTTACGATTATGCAACTATGCCTTCCTAGGATTACACGGAGAGGTGGAGGCTATATTAGAGCAGACCGCCAGGAATACGGTCGATTTGCACGCTCCTTCGGCGCCAAACTATTACAAGATTTTGTATTCGTGGAGGATTGAGCATGGAAATTACCGAGACGGTACGTGATACGACATTGACTTTCGTGAGGTACGAAATTAATCTGCAATAGCTTCGTCCGCGATGTACGAGTACATTCAACGTCTTCGAAGTGGATTCACTCGCCCGTCATTGGAAACTCCTGACACTGATTTCAACACCTTCGATATTGAAGTCACGCAGGGCTATCTTGTCCTTCTCAGCACGCTCAGCTGCATTGATGAGAAACCTGAGCCGTGGTTCCTTGCCCGCCGAGCTGATGCTGGACTGCTCGAGTCACCGGTCAAAAAGCCGAAAACTGGCTCCCCGACTGCGAAGTACGGTCGGTTAAAGAGAGTATTGGTCAAGTTATCCGACGTGGAGCGCGAATATGCTGAAGAACTTGCCCGGATGGAGGCAATTTTGAATAGACAGTTAGTAGCCATCGAAGTATAATTATTATCTACGAGAGCAATCATGTAATATAGATCAAAAGTCTGTTCTAAGGTGTAGGATTACTGTGGTTGGATTCAAAGTCTTCTTTGTAAATTATTCGTCAGATTGCCAATTTTAGTGATGACTACTTTGTATATTAATACATGCACATGAAATCTATCCGTGTCTTACATTTCCTTTGATCTCATAACAGACTTTTCAAGTAACCACATCATGGAACCATCATTGATGTCGACGTAACACACAGCTTCACGTAACCTATCATCCAAACATCAAACAAACAAAAATGCATGGCATAACGAGAAAATACAATTTCATATATATTGTCTTACACGTCGTCTCTAATTTAATTAAACCCCTAACAGACGAGAGAATTCTATCAATTATTCTTCGTCTTCCTCAACGACGTCCTCATGAAACTTCTTGCCCTCCAAAGTAGGTTTAATAACTCCGATTCGGACCAAGAAGTCGCCAAAATGCTCGCCATCTTCCCGTTCAAGCGCCCATCGTTTGAACAATGGCTTCAAGATTTCGAGAGCTTGCTCCTCGTTGACGGAGGACCTGTACAGCTTGTTCAGTCGCTGGCCGAAATAGCCTCCGCCCAACATGAGGTTGTAGGCGCCATACGCTTTGCCAACCAAAGCGACCTCTGCAAGCCATGGACGTGCACAACCGTTCGGGCAACCAGTCATACGCATCACGACAGAGTCATGACGAAGGCCCAGTTCCTCGAGATAGGTTTCCAGCTTCGATACAAAGATGGGGAGGTATCGCTCACTTTCAGCCATCGCAAGGCCACAAGTGGGGAACGCAACACACGCCGAAGAAGACAATCTCAGACCAGAGAATTGCAGGTTGTCGAGCTTGTATTCGGCCAGAAGTCGCTTAATCTCAGGCATATCCTCATCCGCAATGTTGCTGAGAATGACGTGTTGGTTACCAGTCAACCTGAACTCAGCTCCACCCTTCATCGCAAGAGCAACTTGTCTGAGACCTGTCTTCATCTGGAACTCAGGAGTGTCCTCAATACGACCGTTTTCAACAAACATAGTGAAGTGGTTGAGTCCCTGCTCATCCTTTACCCATCCAAAGTGGTCAATGTTAGATTCAAAGCTGAATGCTCGGGGCTCTTCAAACTTAAATCCGAGCAACTCCTCGACCTTCTGACGGAAGACATCAACACCCATATCGTCAATCGTGTATTTTAGACGAGCGTGTTTTCTGTCCTTTCTGTCACCATTGTCGCGCTGAACTAACATAATCTTCTCGCACGCCATGATGACATCCTCCTTGTTGACAAAGCCAAGTATACTACCGGTGCGGGGGTAAGTCTTCTTGTTGTTGTGCGTAGTACCCATACCACCACCGGCTAGGACATTGAAACCGGTGAGCTTGCCGTCGTCATCAACAATGGCAATTAAGCCAACGTCGTTGGCGTAGACATCAACGTCATTATATGGCGGCATGGCGATAGCAATCTTGAACTTTCGTGGCAGGTATGTTGGTCCATACAGCGGCTCGAAATCAACAACCGCGTTACCCGCAACAAGCTTCTTCTCGTCGTTGTCGTCCGTAATCCAGATCTCGTGGTATGCGGTCGTCTTCGGGAGAAGATGTTCGCTAATACCACGGGCATAGGAGGTAAGCTCTTTGTGAAGGGCACTGTTGTATGGAAGCGCAGCGCACATGACGTTTCCTGTATCATGAATCAGCATGTGCGGATTAGAGCGAAGCCAAAACCTAGAGCAACGTACGGTTGACATCACCACAGGCAGCAATAGTATCTAGGAGCGCGACGTTGATTGCCTTGATGGCAGGCTATAAGTTCCGTTAGTTATAGCCTTTTAAAACGCCTACACCGACTGGTCATACCTTCAACTTCTTCTTAATCACACCGTGCAACTGATATGTACCTCGAGTGGTCATCTTGAAAGTGTGATTACCCTTGTCGTCTGCAATCTGGTCGATCGCCAACCACTGAGCAGGTGTTGAAACACCAGCGGGCATGCGGACACGAATCATGAACGAGAACGCGGGCTCCAATCCGCTTGTCTTTCTCTGTTCACGGATGTCACGATCATCCTGCATGTATGTGCCGTGGAACTTGGTTAACTGAGCATCCGAAGCAGAAATGGCGCCAGTCGACTCGTCGTTAAGGCCTTCGACGATAGTTCCTCTGAGATAATTGGACTGGATCTTAATATCCTCATTGGTCAATGGTGGAGGCTCGTCAACAGCAGCACCGACACCATCAACGCCAAGCGCCTTCCACAATTCGGCCTCCCACCCAGGGTAGGCAGTCTGGTATCCATCGGGGTCCTGGTCATCACCAAGACCCAGATCGACCATTTGCTTAGCGCCAAGAATCTCCAATCTGTGGTACAAGTCCTTGGAGGGCTTGTTATAGTAGATCTTATCTTGCTTTCGTGGCCAGTAGTGACTATCCCCAAGACCGAATACAGCGTAATTGACGGATGCAAGATCGAGATCGGTGGACGACTTGATCGCCTCCCAGAAATTGCGCCCGTTCTGCGGAAACTCACCCTGACCAGCGGTAGAAGTAATGAGAACAACGTTCTCCTCGGCACCCAAATCTTCAACCGGGAAATCGTCCATGGCCATTACCATTGCACCCAAGCCGCGACCCTTGGCACGTCTCTGAAGTCGCTTGGAAAGATTCTCGGCATTACCACCATCTGAAGCGAACAATATGGTCAAAGGTGGACCAGTAAGACCCTCAAGAAGCTTGGAGTAGGCGTCTTTGGCCTTTTTACGCTGCTCACTGCGGAGCTCAGAACCATACGAACCCGCAATGTTCTCACCAAATACCGGCACTCGTCGAGCGACTTGAGACAAATGGTTCTCGCGCTCCAAGAACTCGGAGAGTTCCTTTTTCAACGCCTGCGAATCGAGCTGGAAGTTAGGAAGGCCATTCTCACCAGGGCGAGGATCCCAACGATAGAGAGGCCAGTAACCAGAATCAACCGCCTTCTTCGTCTCTTGCAAAACGGTAAGTGCCGAATCAGTCTCCTCATTATAAGGCAAATAGGCAATAACAATGGATGGTCCTGCGAACTTGTCTGCCTCAATGAAAGCCTGAAGGGCTTGAGTATAGGAGCTGTAGACAGCAATAGAAGCAACATAGGCGTTGGAGTAATTCATAGCGTACAGTCCGATATCTTTCTTCCTGTGGGAAGCATCTTGAGCGGAACGTGTAGTGAATGGCTGTGAGTCAATGATGAGCATATTGACATTTTTGCCAGATGCAATCACATTGTGGACACCAGAGTTACCAAGATCATAAGACCAAGCATCAGAGCCAATGATCCACGAACTAGTCTCAAGCAAATGAGCCCTGTGCTTTAGCAAGCTGCTAGCAACTTCGGAGCCGTCAGTTTCCAACATCGAGATCAACTCAGCACCAACATCGGAACGTTTGCTCGAGTTCTCGCTGTCGAGGAGGAGCCAGCGCGAGACAAGGTCGTTAGTTTCCGGGTTGGCAAAGGCATTCTCCTTAATGGCCCTTTGAAGCTTGGACATTAACGCCTTTTTCTCCTCCTCCCTAGCGAGGTACGCTCCAAATCCGTACTCAGGGTTGCTAGCGATTGTCCGCGGTATACCAGCATCATCCTTATCGAGGGCATTGAGAATGCTCAACTTATCAGCGAAGACGTTATAAAGCATCTTGGAGTAAGCGGTCTCCAATTCTGGCTGTGCTAGGTGGTACTCAGTGTCGACATCGTGTGAGGTGCGGCCTCCGACCAACAAATTCTGAATGGGAGCCTCAGACTGAATATTCTGAACGATGCCTCGTAGAGCCTGCCGAATTGTCTTGCTATCGAGGTGTCCGAGCTGGTACCCTACGATGACAGGAATAGACGGAGACTTGGATAGGTCGCTATTGAGCGAAGATATAACGTCGAGCAGAACAGGGCCCCACTTGGTAGTCTGGCGATGGACCTGCTCAAGTACGCCAAGACGCTTGACGGATCGCGGAATGACTGATAACAACTTCTCCGCCGACCAGGGACGATACACACGGACGGTGATGACTCCAACCTTGGAGTAGATATCGCCCCAACCGGCCTGAGCAATAGTCGTAATGAAAACCTGAGCGGATGATCCGAAAATCAGGAGGGCGGTATCAGCATTACCAGCGCCATGGTATTCGAATGCCCTGTACGTACGACCGACAGCAATACGCACGAGCTCAAAGACAGTCTCAGTGGCGTGGAAAATGTCCGCCGTCTTGTACTCGACCTTAGTCAAATCAATGGTACCATTGGCTTGCTCGCCATTGGTCTTCCCCACAGAAGAATCTTCCTTTGCAGGCTCCGCAACAACACCAGCAGTGTCATTCCAGTAGACGTTGGTGCCAACAGTGCTTCCCTCAGTTTCACCGTACACCAACGAATTCCTATCAAATACCTTCTCAATCTGATTGACGTCCTCAAATGGAATAGGAGTCTCTTCGCCCTCAGGCTGGTGGAAGAAGTGAATAACACCCTTGCCAGTTCGAATTGCAAGCATGTGAGACGCGATAGCGAGGTCCTGTGCCTCACGTAAGCTGAAAGACTGAATGAGTGTGAATCCAACCTGACGAAGAGACGTTATCTCAGAATAATCCGCAAAATTACGGCTCATAGACACATGGATCACAACAGGAAACTTGGCGAGCTTCGCAAGATGTGTAATGGCGGCAGGAAGCGTCGAAGATGCGGCGGTCACCGACACGAAGGTCTTCCGTCCGAGCTCTTCGACAGCGGTAAGGAACGGGTCAGCATTGTATCTGACAGGATAGACCGAAGGAAGAGTGCCTCGCTTGGCCACGATTCCTCGGACCTTATGATAGACCATTCGGTCAAGAGCATGCTGGAAGCCGACAACCGGTGCAGACTTGAGATTGGGTTGAACTGACAAGACGGTTTCACTGAAGAGATAGGCAACACGGGCGGCTGGCTCATGTAAGACATTGGCTCAATGAACAACACTAGTAAAATTATACACACCTGCGTCTTCGCGAGTCGAAACAAATCCAAGCGGAGGAGCCATTGTGGAGATATTAGATCAAAGTGACAACAATATCCCAAGTGTGTATCGAATTCTCAAGGAGCCCCGACCCACTCAGAGAGACGAAAACGGTCGTTTCTTAAACTGCTAAGGCAAACGCAGCAGTGGAATAGAGTCAGAAGGGCCTAGCTGTCCGAACGCTTAGGCAATGGGGACTATTAGCTGTCTATATATTTGCTCGTGTTGAGGAATCCTGATTTTTTTCTCCGGGGCGGAGATGGGAGTATGGGTTAGGGTGCTTTCTCGCCACAGAACCGCCACGTTTTCACTAGCCTGGATTGCGCCATCAAGCCCCTGGATTATCACAGCCACTCAGCATGCATGTAAGTCCAAAGCCGCCACATATAAGCAGCGCACCGCCCGGCTGCTGCCCATACAATGTCCGTCTGTTACTGGCCACACGTGGCTGTTGCTACACAGCCTTACTATGGCGCAAGATAAGATGTGGGGGGCATTTTATGAATTTTAGAACTCACCATTACAGGTTACTAACTGGAGGCACTCCTGAGGCTTATTTGCTCCCCTGTAGCCACGAATGTGCCACTTGCTGTATTCGCCATAAAACCTTATTTGCTATCTGTTAGATAGACATAGCTATGGGAAGACGCAGCATTCTAAAGCGAACCCAACAACTTATCGGAACTATAAGCAACTGTGCACCCCGTTGTTGGTGATTTATTAGGTCAGGAGTATCTGCTGACTGTCGTTCTCGATTGACTAACAGTCAAGAACGATGAAATGGAATCATTGCCTTCTCAAATGGCCGATAGGGTTCGTCAAGGCGTTGCCGAAGCTAGCATGATCTAGATATAACTTCTATAATCCATTATGCCTATGGCTAATGCCTAATATCCATAATACATGACATAAATACAACAACATGGTCACTATAAATACACCACTCCCATTTGGGGCAGTCCTTTCTAACCAAAAGTACCGCCGGACTGCTTTCCTGTCCGTTTCTGAGCAGAAATACGCCATTCATTAGGATCTTGCGCATACTTATTGAACAAGGGTTGAATTCGCTCGTTTTTCTTCCGTTTCGATAGCTTTGTCGGGTCCGCAACCTTGAAAAAGGTTGGCGCTGCTTCAACAAGCCATTTCGGCTCAATGGTCGTCACACAGTGCATATACTCCTTCGAGGTCAAGATCAATGTGTGATAGATCACATACTCCGCATTTTTGCCGAAGAGTGCAGACGATGGATGCAGATACACCGGTGTACCCTCGATGAGAGTCCGGTACCCTTCCTGCGGATCGCGTCGGGCAGTATTGCGGAAAAAGCCCGAGCAGAGAGCACGACGCACCCTATCGGTATCCGCACCGCAGGATATAATCTTGTGCTTGTACCGTTGCATAATCGACACTAACTGCTGGCGAACGTCTTGTGCACGCTTCATACTTCTTGCCTGAATGAAATTCTCGAAACACCAAGACGACGAGTAATCGTTCTGCTTCCACGCGTTGTGGACCGTAAGCAGCGTGAGATGATCGCCTGTCGAATCATGGAACTTTGCCTTCTTCTGGTCAGCTTGCTGCTGCTTCTCCTTCGGTCGATAAAAGACTGTCTGCACGGAGAGCATGGCTACAATACTTAAAATTTCTTCCGACGCGCCGTAATCTACAGAGGCTAGCAAAACCTTCGCAAGACCGGGCTCCATGGGGAAGTCAGCCATCTTGCGCCCTAGACGGGTGAGTAATCCCTCGTCGTCCAAAGCCGAGAGCGCATACAGCTCCTCCAACGCTGACAACATGGTGTTCGTTGGTGGTGGATCCATGAAGTCGAAATGCAAAAGATCATTGATACCCATTGCTTTCAACATCAAAATCGTGTGTGACAGGTTCTGTCGCTGAATCTCAGGAACCGTGTTAGGCTGCATTTCTGTCTGATAAGCAGCCTCCGTGTACAAGCGGTAACATTTTCCAGGGCCCGTACGACCTGCTCTCCCGGCACGTTGCCGAGCCTGCGCCTGTGAGATTGGTAATACCACCAGGGAGTCCATACCAAGTTTCGGATCAAACGCGTTTATCTTGACGAATCCAGGATCGACTACATAATAAATACCATCTATGGTAATTGACGTTTCTGCGATATTAGTTGCGATAACGACTTTGCGTGTACCTTCTGGAGCGGGCTCGAAAATGCGGCTCTGGACTTCACTAGGAAGCGCCGAGTACACGGGAAGAATAATTAACTCTGGCACGGATGGGCCCAGAGCTTTCATTCGTTCGTATAAAATTTCGCACGCAGTATCAATCTCCTCTTGACCGGTCAAAAAGACCAGGATGTCACCGGGCGGCTCAGAAAGATGGATCTGCATCACCGTGATCAACGCAGCATCCAGATAATCTGATTCTGGCTCTTTCGTGAACATAATTTCGACAGGATAAGTCCTTCCAGGAATGAAAAGAATCGGACAGCTATTGAAATATGCCGAAAACTTGTCGGCATCCAGCGTTGCCGAGGTCACAATCAATCGTAGATCCGGCCGCCTCTTCAACGTCTCTAATATCAATGTTAGTGCGGTCTCCTGATACAACATGCAGAGTAGAAATGCATACTTTTCAGAAGCGCAAAGAGGACATCTGTAGAAATTGTCCGCTCATGAGCTTCATCGAGCATAATAGCAGAATACTGCTTAAGATCTGGATCCAAGAGAACTTCACGTTGAAGCATGCCATCCGTCATATACTTGATCTTCGTCCTGGAACTAGTGCAATCGTCAAACCGAACAGTATATCCCACTTCGTCGCCTACTCTGCAGCCCACCTCTTCGGATACTCGTTTCGCAACTGACGTAGCGGCAACGCGACGCGGTTGTGTACAAGCAATCTTTCCATTGTCCGCAAATCCTTCCTCCATCAAGTACTGCGTGATCTGTGTCGTCTTTCCGGATCCTGTGTCGCCCACAACAATCAAAAGTTGATTATCTCGGACCGCCTTGACCAACTCATCTCGTAGCTTGAACACAGGTAATGACTCTCGCTGCTCTTTAATACTGAGATCCGTAATCTTACCGAAAGAAGTATTATTATACAGGGCTTTCTTCTTCCACTCAGGCATTTCTGGTGCCGACTTCTTGATGACCGAGTTCTTGACCTCTTCAGCGAGTACTCGTGCACCCGCTTCTGCCAATGGATCTTCCCATGACTCTTCCAAGTTCGTCGTCTGAACCTGTTTTTCGGCTTCGTCACGTGCAGCTTGCTGACGCTGCTCCCGTCGATCTTTTGCTAAAGTCGTACCTGTCATTGCAGCCCTATAAAGTGATCCATCTGGCGCTTTGACGACTCGTATGGGACTCAGCTCCAAACTCTGCTTAGTCTGGCCAGCGAGAAATGGCGGCTCCTCTTCACGAACTTCAATGTCGACGTCCTCTTCTGGCTCAAGATCAACTTCTTCTTGAATTGCATTCAAATCTTCGTCAAGGTCAGGATAGTCGCCAGCATTAACAACACCCGACGCAATAAGCTGCTTAATTTCCCATCGCTCAGGCGAAGTCAATCGCTTCTTCTGCTTCGCTTTGATTGTCGGTATTGGGCCGCTACCACCAACAGGATCATATCCGAAGTCAGCCGCAGTGTGAAGACGCATGGCAGGTGTGAGGTCTTCTCCGGTAGCCTGGTCCACATCCTTCATTGACAGGCCAATTCGTGAACCCTGAATATTGATTACTTTGACCATGACTTGCTGATTCCGATGGAGCAAGTCTTCAGGATGATTAACTCTTGCACCATGCTGAATTGCAGAAACATGGACTAACCCATCCGTCCGCCCACGAATACCGTCAAGTGTAACAAAAACACCAAAATCCTTGATGCTGCTCACACGCCCATTGTAAATCTTGTATAGCTGAGGTGAATCGTCAAGTTCTTGTTTGGGTACTTCACTGTCGAACCCCCGACTTTCCCGTTCTCGTCGACGGCTGCGCCGGTCATCCGAATCCAGATCCAGCTCTCTATGTCTCCTGCCATCATCATGTCGTCGATCTCGATCGTCTCGCCGACTGCGTCGCTCTTCATACCGTCTACTACTGCCTTCGTCTACAGTCCTCCGACTTCGTCGATCGTCATCATGGCGATTTGACCGTTCCTCACCCGCCCTCCGACTTCTGTGTCTTACGGGACTCGGTGATCGATAACGTGCCTCACGTTTTCGTGCCTGTTCAGGCTCAGAAGAGTCGGAGTCTTCTATTCGCCGTCGCCGATGGCTGTTGCTATTCCCGTGCCGGGCCGCATATTTCAACTCGGTCATCCCTTCCGTCTTATTCTTCTCCGAAAATGACTTAGGTGCGGCATTCTTATATTTGGGGTGAATGAGTCGAACGAAACGGTCAACTGATTCGATCAATGGTGTAGAAAAATCGAGATTAGCCGCTGTTAAATTTCGCCTGAAATCACTTAAATCTTGCGACTTCTCATGTAGCGAAAGAACCTTTTCGGCTAACGACTTGTCTCTGATGCCTACAAAATAGTAAGTATTCTTGGTCCGCTTTAAAGTACTTCCTACGAAGCGTATAAATTTCGAACATTAAGTTAACAAGCAGGACATACCTGTATGATTTTCCAACTCAGTCGTAATTTTGGAGACTAGCGATAAAATCTCCAATTTTCCAAAATCGTCCATGATATTGCCGTTGGATACCGATTTCGACTCTCCATGTAGGACTTCAAGATCTGCCATCGTGGCGCATACGTTGACTGCACTGCTCTTGCGGGTCAATCACGAATAACTCGCCACTCCCAAAAACACAATTCACATGTAAAACGTTCCAGAACTCTAATCTGCATGAGACGATTCCTAAGTTAGTCGACACTTTCACAACGCCAGGATGCTTAAAGTGCCAGATCAACCAATTTCTGTCGACGAAGAAACATGTGGTAACTAAGGGAGTTAACTTACAACAAAGCTTGGAGCTCCCAATTGGATTACCCTGTTTTTTAGATTACCCTGCATCGACTCAATTATTTCAAGGTGCAGTTACCCGTTAGAAGCATCCGGCATAACCCTAACCTTCTCGCGCCACAGGTGTAATCTGGACCAACCACAACGCAATTCCATTTCTGCAGCGAAACCTTCCTACGAAGGGCACGCAATTGACGGATCTCACAATTTCGAAGATTTCCACGCGTTTTATAGCAAGTGCTAGTACTTTCCTTCGGGATATCATATTGTTAGTAAAATATAAGACATTAGAATATATTGCATAGGAAGATACAACTAGACAAGATGAAGTTTACGCGAGTTTTGCGTATGCGGCCGGCGGTGGCACTTCGCGATTTTGAGAGAATGAATATTCCTTATCGAGCTGGTCCTGAGAATGGTAAGTTGTCTTAATGATCGGAGGAGATCACGACTTAAATCCTGAGCGCAAGTTCGGCGTAAGACTAACATGTTCACGTCTAGCGAAAACGGGTTTGACTGGCATTTACGAGTTTCCAAATCCACGCCCGCGTTTACTTCGTCTATATCAAGAGACTGAGCGTCTCCTGAAAGAATTCCCTGAAGACAGTGTATACCGGAAATCAGTTGAGGGCATCTGCAAGTTCCGTAGCCAAGTTGTTAAGGATACTACGGAGGTCGTGGAAATCGAGGAGAAGATTGGCGGTGGTCTTATTGAGGAGTTATTGATCCAGGCTGGCGAGGAGTACCGACTTGCCGAGCACTTGCTGAAATGGAAGGCCTGGGAAAAGTTAGAGGAGGAGCCGCCGTTGGGATTATGGGATCCCATTGACAGCAATGGCAATGCGGCATGACAGAAATGATCCTTGAAGCGATTCGATATAGTTTGGTTATAAACTTGCTGCCACATACGTAGGGATGGTTGGGGCGTATCGAGAGTTGCATGTCATTTGTGTAATATAGTATCATCCTGTCCATGAACTTTCTGTGCGAAGCAATACCTGGCGCCATTACAGACAAACTTTTATTCCGATCCCTATGGAGTGACAACAGATATATCATACCTGGAGTGAAAGCATTCCTGCACAAACTAAACTTCTCTATCACGCTTCCTCCTCATCTTCGTCCTCTATATCCTCATCATCGGCAGCCATTCTAACCGCCTCGTTTGTCTTTGTATCCCACACCTGGACTACACCGTTACTTCCACCCACCGCCAAGGTCTGTGCTGATTCCTTATCAGGCAACCATGACACAGAAAAGACTTTACCGACACCCATGTCTCTGCTGGTTATCATCGACGGTCCACTATTTGAGATGTTCCACAGTTTGACCTGCTGGTCGGTCGAGCCTGTAGCTATCAAGCCCTTGATATGCTTATTTACATCAAACGTTGAGACTTCAGAGTCATGCGCCTGCAAGGTCCACAATGGCCTTGCTTTCTCCGGCGAAGACGGAGCATTTCGCGCATCAAAATAATACACGCGACCTCCTTCTGTCGAGACATAGAAGTAGTTTGTGTCGTGAAAATCCCATTTCGCGGACTCGACGTCGGCATCAACTGCCCACCTTCTGTGCTGCGTATCCGGCAATCTCATATCGCTTGCCACAACTGTTCGATCGTACGAGCCGGTAAGTAGCACACCACCTTCTTCAGGATGCCAAGCCAACGAGCACACCTTATCATCATGGAATGAGTAGCTCCGAGCACATGTCAGCGTGGACAAATCCCACAGTTTTACGGTCTTATCCGCCGATCCAGACGCGAGTAAGTTTCGATGCAGCCGGTTGGCTGACAGAGCGAGAACAGCGTCAACGTGGTACTTGTCATTCGCTTTTTGCTCTTGTGGAACATTCTTGGCTTTCTTTTTCTTTCCCTTCTTGTTCCTCTTCACCTTTTTATCAGGAATCACTTCCGTGTCCTTACTGGTGTTTCCCAGGACTGCGTCTGGGTACATTTCGTCGATGACGTCAAGATTCCAAATTTCAATGGTTGGCTCAAATGTGCCAATTGCGGCAAAATTTCCCTGCTGATTGTCTGCCGTTCGCGTCCGTCCGATCCTGACATCTAGCCACTCCACACACAGAGGGAATGACGGCAGCAGAATATCGTGGTGTACGTATAAGTTCGCCTCTGACTCCTCATAGACATAGACTTCCATATGTGACAGGTTGTCCTCAGTCTTAGTCACTAGTAATAAACTGTCGGTGTCTAGAACCTGAAGCTCTTCCCTCTCTTCTTCATCAATATCGTCGATTGGTTGACCGTCTTTACTCTTCGGGAGGACGATATAGGGATCTTCATCAGCTGATTTGTAGTAGGCAAGCGAGTTAATGTTCGAAAACATGCTCAGGGAACCATCTTTAGTTGCTGGCTCGGCGTCGTAGTTTTCTAGATCGTATTCTTTCAAATCATCCCCGACCTCGACGTCTTGTCTTCAAAATGGGTAAGTTTTTCATCTCTACACTCCAAATGACAAAAATGGACATACTTTTTTGGCGCTCCACTTTCAACTTCTTTCATATCTTCGTCCGCCGCCACGTCAACAACGAACTTCTCTTCTATTCCGTCATCCTCATCAAAATCTTCACCTTCTTCGTTGACCTGAGCATCTTCAAGATCTTCTAACGCGTCGTCTAGACGCAGCTGTGCAAGTTTAGAAATCCGGTCCAGTTCGCTGTCATCTATTTCATACTGGGTAGGAAATTCAGCTGCAAAACCGCGAGGAACCCACGTCGTGCCCGATATCATAGCGTCTGTGATATGCGCTCAGTGGTCGTGTCAAAATTTTGAAGATCCTCTATGCAGAGTTAGCGCTATCAATCCCAAATTTGAATCTCCAGTAAAAATTCTGTATGAAAATCTTACCTGGATCCCTGCAAGCTCGACTAGCAACTAACCGGCCTCCGCGATTGCGTTCTTATGTTTCGTAGCCGAGCTGGTTCTCAAATTTTTCTAATGGCTGGGACAACTGCGAATGTCCCAACTTACCCGGCCACGAGAGGGGCTGGTTAGTGCGGCTCGTTTTAGTCTCTGCTTAGTTCGCTCAACTGAATGAAATTTTTTCAGCGGAACAAAGTCATATTCGGGCTACGATTGTTCATTGAAGGCAACCTTGCTTGCTATTACATGACGACTGGTTATATGACGGTTGACTGCATGTAAGTTGTCTTTTTTATTGCTCTTACCGCGCGCATCGTGTCTACGCAGTCATCCATATTCTCTTTGTTCGTACAAATTTTCATGATGAACTATACCCTTTTTACAAGTATATAGGAAGTGCCGGGTGATTACTACCGGACCCCATGTAATGGGGAGGTGTAAGTTGATCAGATACGGGTCTCTGAGAAAAATATGAGAATCGAGAGTGGATTGTGTCTGCGATTGCTGCTATTGAGGCTTACCAATGGTGTGGCGAAACGATGCGCGGTGATGATGCGATATGTCTAGCGAAGAAACTAACATTTCTGAAGTTACGTTTAGGTAATTCTATTGAACTTTGAATTTGAATGATAATGATACTATGCAGATAGATATGAGTGTACTTCAATTTACATGTTAGGACCTTATTACTTTTCTGTTCATTCTTCTTCCCCTCCCGGATCTCAAAATGATTTTATAAACATTAGAAGTTAATGATGGTCTTGCATGACAACGAACAAAAAAATCGCCTGAACACCTGCAAATACGTAAAGAAACGGATAACGAGCAGTACAAACAAATATGAGACAAATATGTAACAGCATATGTCAAACATGTAACGCGTATGGAACAAGCCTGTAAACTAAAATAAAACTAGATAATGGAAGAAGACATCGAATATATCGATAATTGCAACTAACTATGTCTTCGCTCCCGGTTCGCCATCTCGATCTCGCGTCTGATTGCATCAACGTCAAACAATGCTTCGCTTCCGTCCGGCCCAGTCTTGAATTGGTATTCGTATTGTGTCTGACCCGCACGATAATAGCTATTCTTGTTTTCTCGAATACTCGGAGGTGGCGTGTAGCCGTCATCCGATACTACCGAATCAGAGCGACTGCGGGACGAAGATTCAGCGTTGTCGTAACTTGAAGACGGGCCTTCCCTGGAGTGCTCAGCATGCGCATCCTCCTCGACCATCTCCCACCATTCTTTCTTCTTCGGCTTCATCCAATTCGAAAAGAGTCCTTTTTTCTTGGTCCGTGCATTTTCTCGTTCCATGCGCTTCTTGGCCTCTTCAAACTCGGCGATAAGCTCACGCTGGCGTTCTCGTTGCTGATCTGGATCTGGATCCTCAATTTCAGAAAACTCCTCGCTCAGTACTTCCCACCCACACGCACTGAGAAGACGCGGCATAGCCTCTCGGTATCCCATATGACCGTCCACAAGTTCAGTGCAATCGTAGTTATCGACCCCATCAATACGTTCAATCGGTGCGAGACCAGCTATACGACCTAAGCCTCCGCTGGTGGCTCGGAACAGGTATCCCAGAATCCAATCCCGCCGTGAGTATCCGTTCACGAAGCGGCCGCTAACAATAGTCGACGCCTTGACAAACTGACTACGTTTGACAACAACTGGGGAGCCGAAGATGTACACGTTTTGAACTAAGCCGAAAGCATTCCGTTTGGAAAGTTCGATGAGACAGGACACAATCACCCGCGCGCCTAGAGAGAAGCCGACAAGCGTGACTGGTCGCACCCCGAGATTTCGCTGAATCAGAGTATCGGCAAGGATCTATAATCTAATTAGCGTCAAGACTAAACTAAGGCCCTCTGAGGAAACTTAAGAGGCCAGCCGCCCATGCGCGGTCGAGCGAAACACTCCATGGATTGTCGAGAAGATAGCCCAACTTGGACAGCATCATTGGCAATTGTAACGACGCCATGAGAGCCACAAGAACTGTACTTCCAAGAACTTGCTGGATAGACTGCGTGATAACCTCTGTAGCCAAGAGATTAATCGTCTGACCCATAGATGTCAGCATATCGGGCTCCCAGTGCAGTGAAAAGATATCTCCCATGATCGGATCTACTGTGGAAAAAGGTAGTCGGACATCATCCTCTTTGCCTGAAAGCCAACCCGAAACTGTGACGATGAGGTTGACGCGTTCATTGTTGTGCAGTGGCCGGAATTCAAACGTCTTGACGTGACCCATGCGTCTAGCCATCCCCCGATTGCCAATCTTGGCGCCAATAGCGGCGCCAGTGGTTGTTACGATTGCTGCACCACCTGCGCCCGCGAGAAAACCGGAAGTTCCTGCAATGCCAATAGTTGATAAACCGGCAGCCAATCCAGCACCAATAACTGGAGCAAGAATACCAGCGGATAATCCAATCACCAGACCGCCTCCAAGTGTTGCAAGACCCATGTACACATACTTCTTTTTCAGGGCAATCTTTCTCCGTGCTTCAATTATATCATCTTCCTTCCATTTCTGGTAGCTTCCTTCCTCAATGTCTAGAGCATCGGTGATGCGTTTCTCAAATTTGGCGATGTCCAGCCATGTCACTTGCAATGAGGCACCGACACGCTCTAAAAGCGTTCTAGAGCGAGCATCGTAGACAGAGTCAGCGACCAAGACTAGAAAGAGGTCACACAGAACTGTCCATCGCACGTCGATATCCAAAGTCTTCTGATCTTCAATAGCCGCCGGTGATTTGACAAATTCGATTGGTTGAGTATCTGCAGAATACTCCGGTAATGGAGTAGCGCTTCGAGAAGAGGGGGTGGAAGGGAAAGCGGGCGAGAGCTGACTCGTGCGACTGTTATTGAAATCGTGACGTGCCATCGGATTGCGCACCCGTGCATTCTGCATGAGCGTCGGTGTCAAATCTACAGTCTCAACCCCGTGAGACGATAGCTGTTCAATCATAAGTTGCTCTAATGGCTATATTAGCATCCAATAAGATCAATTGTAGAGAAAGGAATCACACCTTCAGGAGTAATATCCATATGAGCATACAATCTCATGATCATCTTCTGGGACCACATTGCCATTGATCCGTACGCAACACTCATATATCCAGCAATTTTTTGCGAACCTTTTGTCCTTGCGAGATCCATAGCCATGTCAACCATCGCGAGTTTGCATAAGCCAACATAGGCGATTCTTTGAGTGTCGGTCAACAATTCCTTCGTCGCACGCATTTGATTCAGGGGATTTCGTGCTTCAACATCTGTGGGATCATCGTCGTGGAACAAATATTTCGTGCTGTTGTCAATGTATCCAGCATTTTCAGCATCTTCTTCATCAAGAGTGACTCGTGTGTAACCCTTGCCGGCTCCGCCTCTCCGTTTATTTTCCTCTTCCTCGTCCTCACTCGGGACTTCTTCATGGGCAATGATATTACCCTCATCATCGTAGATATCGTGGCTCGCAAATACGGGCATATCCTGCCACCCATCGTCATCTGTTGCATTCTCTATGGATTCATCCGCTGCTTCCTTTCCATTCGAATTCTCACAATTGCTGTGGATAGCCGCATCTGTCGTACTCGAGTTGGACTCGCGCAACTCATTGTGCGCCATCTCTATCTGTTTAAGAACAGGAGACACCATTTGCTGATGCGACCATTCAGACGCCTGGACCGTGCTAGGCACATGCTGCTTTGGCGATGTCGGATTAGGGAAGAAGTGACGCTCAATTTCACCCACTTCTGTGATCGTACTAACCCTCCGATACCTGCTAGTCGAATCTGACGCTGGAGATGTGTCCTCCTTGCATGCCACTCTAGATCCTGGTAATGCATTGTGTTTGTTCGACTCTTCTAACTCTAACGAACCGGCTTCGCTGTCTAAGACTTCTACTTTAGTAGCCGTGTCCATTGCTGCTATATGGGTAGGCGTGGGCGGTGATGGCGACGTGTACGTGTACGACGACGAAGACCGTCTAGGAAATTCCGCAAGGTTGGTGAAGTCCGTAGCAGCAGGAGCAGCATATGCAAAACCGTTCGTGGATGAATTATCATGATCGGCCATGACTTCTGTTGACAGCTTTGGTGAACTGGGAACGTCTGAGGATGCCCACACGTTACCGGCAACACCGTCGTCATCGCTGAAGTAAGTCGGCGAGTTCGTCGTTATTGAATGGAGTGGCGCGTCATCAGCTTTTTGAGCTGTATCATCGTAGAAACTGGCAAATGCTAACTGAACGTTCTCATTACTTTCCCCGTGTCCGAACTCCGGATCATCATCGGCCGTCGGTGACAGGGCGGATGAGCTGACGTCAGACTGGTTCCATGACATGACGCGATAATGGCAACCTTGAAAAACCACTACAACCACAAAGATGATATGTCACCGGACACAGGTGCTACTGAACTCTCTTGTTGAGTGCTGTGCGTGGTAACGCGGAGTAGAATATCTCTGTGCTCACAGCAAGCGCAAGCGGTCAGGGCTGACGACAAACACGAACGAATATGTTCGACAAAAATAGCACGCTTATAAGCCCATAATGTCGCTCAGCCTAGTTATGATTGCAACAGGTTATGAGCAACGCAATTGAGACTTCCGAGTAGAGAGAATGTCACGGAACAATATGCAGTTGCCGGTGAGATGTGGAATGGAAATCACGTAGGGGCTGTCACGGCTGATGTTATTCGTAAGTGCCGTGAGGTTGCTTCCCCGGCGCAGCGCTTGCACACATCCGCTGCAGCCGTGAGGAACTCCCCAGGTTTGCGTCAAACAGGCTCTCAGTATGCAATATGCTATGATGGTCCTCTCGGCTTCTGCGTGCGTCCGGCTGCCCTGGACACTGCTCTACATGTGCAGCAATAATGCTGCCAGCGGAAAACATACTGAACTGTTTCCGTTGTGGACTTCTATATCTAGCACAGCTAACAACTCGAGAGAGTATCGGGGCTGAGGAGCTACACGTCATACTATCAAGTCGACTTACCCGAGTCTCGGTGCCGCCATATCCACTGGTGTGATGCGCGCGGCCGGGTAGCCCAAGCCGGGTCAGCTTGGGTAAGGGCATTGGCCACCACGATCTGCCCTTTGTTGAAGTTATTTTCATCCCGAATGAAATTGACCGTCTGTTCCGTCCACAAGCGAGTGATTCTGCAGAGGATCTGATTGCAAGCTAGCAGATATGAATAGGTTAGTGCGTGTGCCTGGCAATTATTGAAATGTTATGCGTTTCAATCAACGGAAGTTGGAGGAGTGGCCTTATCTAGTGCTCCTGGATTCCATATCTGCCCCTGGTTGGACGCGAGTGTCTGCTATTCTGATTAGGCTGCACATATAGAGCGTGCCAGGTCTATGTGATGAACCATTTACTAACACATTCGTCTTTCGTCTAGCACAATCACCAAGACGTATGGAGTGACGCCTCCGATATCGACGGCACCGCCAACGGAGGCCGAGATCGCCATGAACGAGAAGCTGATCGATGAATTAAAACGTCAAGGTTCTTTCGAATCAGAGGAAGAGTCACAGAAGAGGTAGGTTCTAGGGCCGAGTTGGATAGATTCGTTGGAATCCAATCTAATTTGCTACTCAGGATTGAAGTTCTCAATAAGCTGCAAGCGCTGGCAGAGGAGTTCGTGAGGTCTGTCAGTATACAGAAAAATATGTCTGAACAAATGGCTCGAGATGCCGGAGGAAAGATTTTTACTTTCGGATCGTATCGTCTTGGTGTGTATGGTCCCGGTTCAGATATTGACACACTAGTCGTGGTCCCAAAACATGTAACTCGGGAAAACTTCTTTGATGTATTTGAGAAGCTGCTCCGTAAACGCCCGGAACTGGAGGAGATCGCTTGTGTTCCTGATGCTTTCGTGCCTATCATCAAGATCAAATTTTCTGGCATCTCTGTCGATCTGATTTGTGCTCGACTTGATATTCCCCAGATCCCTCTCGCGCTTACCCTTGACGACAAGAATTTGCTACGGAATCTTGACGAGAAAGATCTTCGCTCTCTCAACGGTACGCGAGTTACTGATGAGATTTTACGCCTGGTTCCACAGGCAATTGTCTTTAAGCATGCATTGAGAGCCATTAAGCTTTGGGCGCAGCGTATGGTTCTCCATTCGTATCATCTGTTAAGAAATGTTACTAATTGCAACGCAGGCCGTGCTATATATTCCAACGTTATGGGGTTTCCAGGCGGTGTTGCATGGGCGATGTTAGTAGCGCGCATATGCCAGCTCTACCCCAACGCAATCTCGGCAACTATTATCAGCAAGTTTTTTAATATCCTCACTAAGTGGAGTTGGCCTCAACCGGTAATGCTCAAGGCTATTGAGGACGGACCTCTTCAGGTTCGTGTCTGGAATCCGAAATTATACCCAGCAGATCGCGCTCACCGTATGCCAATTATCACACCTGCTTATCCGTCTATGTGCGCCACCCACAACATTTCCGCCTCTACCCAAAAGGTTATTATGTCAGAACTGAAGCGTGGGGCCTCTCTCGTCGATGAGATTATGATTGGAAAGAGGCCATGGGCGGATCTGTTCATTAAGCATGATTTCTTCCTCAAATACAAATATTACCTAGCTGTGTATGCGTCATCCAAGGGTACTGCTGAGCAGCAACTCAAATGGTCAGGTTTAGTGGAGAGCAGGTTGCGGCAACTGGTTCTAAAGTTGGAATGGATTGACAGTATTGAACTTGCTCACCCATTCGTCAAAGAGTTTGATCAAGTGCACTATTGTGCAGATGAGGACGAAGCTAAGCGAGTAGCGGACGGTGAACAGATTTCCACTGCTAGCACAAAAGAGGCGGATTTGGCGAAAACAGTTAAGGCAGAGGAGAAAGAGCATGGTGGCAAAGCTACTGCAAATGGAGACGCCGAAAATAAGGCTGTGGATGGTACTACTGCCAAGAAGCTAGTTGTTTACACCACTACCTTCTACATTGGACTGGAAATCAACTTAGATCGTATGATGGAATCATTACATTTCTCTATTATTGAGTCTGTAGCTGAACTGGATTGTATAAAACTAACATATGCCTTAGCTCGTCATAAGCAATTGGACATTCAGTGGCCGTGCAAAGAGTTTTACGAGATGTGCCGGACGTGGCCTGAGTACGACGAAGATATCAATTGCATTTGCGTTCGAAATATTCGAAAGTACCGTGCCCATGGTCTGTTTTTGTCTGTTGATAATATCAGTACTGACAAGTCGTAGTTTCAATCTACCCGACTACGTATTTGGTGACGGCGAAGCCCGTCCCGTCCGGCAAAAGAAGTCCAAGCGGAAGCTTGCTGATGTAGAGGTGCGTCAGTCGAAACGCGTTCATGTATGAAGTTCCTGGCGACTAGCTAGTCAATCGGAATCAGATAATGAACGTCTTGTTACGCTAGTCGTTTGTATGGCGGACTAATATTTGGTTTGTTGCTCGGTAAATCACGGGTCATTCCGTGATTTGCTTTTGATTTGCACTTTTTCATATTAGGAATCTGATCAGAAAAGACAACGTCCGACACCAATACAGGCATGATTGCAAGCACAGCAGAACATAATTGGTAGGATAAGCTTTGACCTTGTGCCGTCTTGTCGACAACTAACGCACATGTCACAAGCATTTGTCATTTTCGTCCAGGTGCGATAGTAGGTTGGTACAGCTCCGATCTCAGACATGAGTTTTCTGGATACTCCGATCGTGATTCTGACCGCTATCATCTATACGACGGACTAACCGGTCTTCACGTGGGGTCTATGGTTTTCGGCGTACTATTTATATCGTCATTTTCGATATTGTTTTATGACACCTGCGCCTAGAGCTTAATTGACTTTTTTTTTGAGTTTCGTGCGCTTGATACTTCTTTTGCTTTACTTATACTGTTGCAAGGACTCGGGGACACCTAAAGAATAAGGAAAAAATTTTCTACGGCGTAAGAAGTAGTCCTCGATTTGCACTTGCACTTGTTAGCTACTATTGCGACTGAATCTGACTGGCATGATGTGACACTTTGAATCGGGATCGTCCTGCAATGCGGAGGATGGCGCAATAGTGTGTGCAGGTAAGAAAGCTAAATATCTTTCCAGTGATATCACCCTCGAAAGTAGGTTGTTTCCCTTTTCTTCCCTTTTTTGCATAGTTTTTTATCTTTGGTTGTCCATTAAATTATATGGCGAAGTGTCTATTTGTTCTTTTTCAATATCATTATTGGAATTTTTTGGAGAGAAGTCTTTACAACTTTTAGTATCGTGCTTCTGCGTACTTTTAATCTTCCGTATTGTACAGTTGAATGTGTGAAACGCGTAATAGAGTCCGCATATATCTAATCTTAAGGCGTAATATATTGAAATTCGTATGTCAGTAAACTGAACCCATATATTTGACATCGTCGCTAATATACACGAAGCGTAAAAATCCGAATTTCCGTTAAATGCCAATGCTCCATCAATCGACGAACTCATGTTCGTTACTATAATACATTCGCCTAGTCATGGTTCAAGTTGAGAAAATGAAGATGCATAAACAGATGTCCCACAATATTATAGTACAATTCCGGTAACTAGTCGATTAATCCATTCCTGTGATTGCAAATGCGACTCATCGTCAGCCATCGATAGCGCAAACCGGTAATAATGCGACGGTGCCGAGCTGTCGTTATATAAGCTATCGTCGGCATCATCACTGTCGTCGCTATTTGTGCTCCGTGCACCACCGTCGTCGCTGTTGTCCATTCGAGACGGAGTATTCATGCGTACTGTGTTGCGCTCCTGAAGCTCCGTCGCTGAGGAATGTGAATTCGTATGTTCAATGTTTGACGTGCGAAGCGAGCGAAGGTGTAATAAGAGATTATTGAGATACACAAACACATCGCCGTCAATATACCGAACAGAAGTCTCGGAAGGAAATTTCCATGCGGATGTAAGATCTGGCAACTGACCCGAAGGCACTTCGATCATGTCGACTGGCATCCGCCGCTTCCTGCTGTCTCGCTCTGTTTCCGAATCCCGGCGACCGTGTGGGAGGACGTTTGAATCTAAAAGCACTCGACTAATTCCGTATTCCCTCGGTGTTAGTCCCAGTTCAAGGGGATATCTCTCTGCGTCCAGTCTACTTTCTGTCGGAATCTGTCCTTGATGTAAAGTTCGTCGTTGACGGCGATAATGCCGACAGATTTCGCGGACGACTCTGCGGAAGTGGTAGCTCAATTTTAAGTATTCCTCCTGCGAAAGAATACGGATACCGAACACTGCACCGTTGATACCCGCCCCAACTATAACATCCTCAAACTCCGGATCCGGAATGCTCAGGTCTTCGGCTGAATCGACTACGTACGGTCTGCCATCATCGATATCAGGGTGATCCCGAACGGGTACAAATCTGCCTATACGGAGACGCGAGACAGCTGTCGGCAAGACAAATTTGAATTGCATGGCCATGTTGGAGAAATGACGGCGTTCGTCATGACCGTACAAGCCGAAAATTGCGCGATCTTTGTCTGCGCCGACGACGAAGTTGTGTGTATAAACTTGATGGTGCAGCATACTCCTGGCAACCGCATCACTACTCGAACGTTAGTCACTATCACTTCAAATGACAATCTTTACACGCGCAACACCTTTCGACGAATACTAAGGCGTCGTTCCTGTATGCGAGTACAACTATCGAATTATTCCTAGTTGATGCGTATATCAGATCGCCATCAGACGACAAGTTCACGGCCGGACTCCGAATAGTGATCTCGGCCGGATTAGGGTCAAATTTCAACGTCTCGACATTTAGAGTCTTCAAATACACTTTACTACCCGCGGCATACGCTAACGAACTACATCCTTATTAGATTGCGGCCTAATCCCTATCCCCAATGAAGGACTTACTACTGCTGAAACTGCGTGATTGCCCACACAGCCTCCGGCGCACTCCAACCAAATTGCTTCTTGACATCGACTTCCAGCGGTCTCTGTGAAACTGAAGAACCCGTGGACATAGCCGATGCAGAGGACGAAGACCTGGAAATAGGCGGTGAGGAGAGCTGCGCAGATGGAGATGGAGATCCAGTCGGCGGAGCTTGAGCTGGCGCCGACACTCGCTGCACGCGAAGTATGCGCAGCTTGCCTCTGTCTCCTCTCGACTGTGCGGGTTGAGTCGACGATGACAGTTGCTGCCGCACGGTACCAGATCCTAGCGCTAAATATCTGTAGATTTTGTCATTGACCTCGATCTCCCATTCTGCAACAAGGAAATATTAGATAATAGTCTTATCATAATCCTGGATACCTACCGCATAGACAGTAGACCTCCTCAGAAGGACTTAAAATCGTGTCAATAGGTGTGCTGTTCAACAACACTCTTCTATACGAGATGTGTTACCAATAACACGGCAAACAAATTTCCGGACAACTTACGTCACTGGATCCACAAACTGTAGTTGGTCTAATGTACCAGCTCGCGAGACCGCAAATGCTTGAACATGATCGAGATAGACTAATCGTTTTGGTGTCTAGAAGTTCCCATATTCAGTACAGGTTAACCTCTCACTGTTTGATTCGCGACATACCGCATATAAGCAACTACTTGATACGCATTCAATGGGATCTGCACCGATCTCCACGACAGTAAACCGATTCGATACCAAGCACACGAGAGTGTTTGTAAATGGCGAGAAATTCAGCGGGCAGAGTGCAGTGATTGGTTTATCTCGGAGATCATCGAAGATGACCTGTTCGGCGTGTAACCAATTATGATCGCTATGCCCTAGCTCAGCTCGCCAAAGCAAATCTGACAATACATATACCAGTTCGGGACTAGCGGTGGCTTGTAGCTTCAACGGCATAATCCCCAGCCTGACACTCTTCTTGATCGCAACTGTAAAAGCGCATTCGCTTGGATCTGAAACTGGTTGGATCTCTAGAATGCCAGCTAGGAGCGTTCCGTTTCGAAGACCTATTAATATCCGTGTTTGGCTTTTGTTGCTGGTTGTACATGTTACGATGGACTCAGGAGTACCAACGTCTTGAGTTCGCAGGGCATCTTAAGTACAATTAATGGACAGCATCGTCAGTGGCTCAACTGTAGTGACTTACCTTCAACAGCCGACGTTCCGGATAAACCGCGTCTAATATCCACGTTGCAGATATATAACGCCGGCTTATGGGTACCGATTATGCATACCTGCCGCCCATCGACGCTGGCAACTTTGAGCACCGATATGTCAGACTCAAGAGAGATGTAAGATGGTAGTCGTCGAATATCGGTCCCTGAAATGGAGTACACGAACACTACGTCTCTTCCTTCATAACGCTGCGATACTGCGGCCAATGTGCCGGTATCGTCGACATCTGCAAGTGGCTGAAATAAAGAGGAACCGGACTCCCCTCCGGTCGCCAGCGGAAATTCCACTACGACCGCGCTGTTGACAATATCTGCCATTATAATTCTTTGTGAGGTAATTTGCAAAATACTGCCATCTGCAAGAACCTGAGCTGCAATTGTCTCCGTGGAAAGATCAAGTGGGAAGGTTGATGAAAGTGATATGTCTTTAAGAGAAGAGAATGAGGAGTCTAAGGCAAGTAGCCGCGATTGCCATGGTAGCGACAGCAGGAAAAATAACTGCTCGCCATATGAGGTGTGAGAGAATGCAAAAATGTCGGTTGCACTGAACATTCTATTAGTAAAGTTTCGCTCTTCCAAAACACCAGTTGAAAGTACCCTTTAAATTTAGGACCACCAGCCACGATCTGTCCTTCGACCCCATATCTGACTTGAGAGATGCCGCCCTCATTCTGGAACCCAGAGGTGACAAATAACCGGTCTCGGAACGGGTCAGCCGTTTTCAATATGTGACAGTCAAACACGGGAGCCCAGTTGCAGAATTGAAGCCACAGACGAGAAATCTGAGCGTGCTCTGAAAAGTCCATAGGCAGGCCAGTCTTATTTGGAGACGGTATGGAAGGCGGCGTCGAGGGAGGAAGGTCGACCTATTATCGTTAGTAGCAATTCCGAAATATTGATATCGACAAGCAAGCTTGCAGTATAAATCCCACCGGAGCTCATATCACCGCCTGCGAAGACTAAGTCCTGTCGGCCGGTTACGAAATCTCCCTCTACAACCACGAACGCTGGTCCAATTGTTCCTGAAATTCGTGTGTAGTATCCGATTTCCAAGCTGTTTGTAGATGATATGGCTACAATGTAAATATCGCCATTATCGAATGCAACGTAGAAATAGTCGAGGAAATGTGCTATTTCTGAGTGAGAGATGATATATGCAAATGCTGGAATATTGTTAAGCCTCGATGGCTGGGGGAATGACGGATAAAAATATGCGGTAGGCAAATGGGCATTCATCATGACTATGGTCTATAGTTAGTCGCTTCCATGACCCAGGACGTAGGGAAGAGAAACGACATACTTTCTCGTGGAAATGGCGTACTCGCTAGGGTGAGCTTTGCAGAAATCACATCACTCGCCCGCATCCAGTGGATAGCGAGCTCCTTGGCTAATATTAGCGACATTCAGGGCGACAATTCGAGCGCTACTCGCAGTCAGGAATATTATACTGCTCTCATGCCGTATCGGCACCATTAAAATTGGTGTAAGGAGAGTCCCTGGAAGAGGCATAGTGCAGTACATTCCTATTTGTCTCAATGACCGATATGTCCGCCATTCGTAGATGCCTAATTTCGCTATACCACTCTCACTGTATGTCATTAGCACTGCGCAATCCTCGCCATAGCCTCGCTTACTCAATGAAAAACACAGCGAATAAGATAAAATTCCGTAAATTATCTTCTGTATACAGGAACTTGAGATGCAGGATGACACCGGGAACTTCTAACTGGTGAGATTTGGCTATATATCGCGTCGTTTCAGGCCCTGATTGTCCCAATACTATTATTTTAAATAAGTTCTGATATGAGCTGACGAGAAGAGCATTGCCACTATGTCTACTTAGCAATTCTCCGCGGATGGAGATTTTCAGTCAATGACTCACAAGCGATCTGCCTGGATGTCTTTTCCCAGAGATTTAATCCGACTCGCAATATCTTCCACGGTGCTATCTGTATCCGAAATCGAAGAAATGTCACTAATGGAATAGTCATCATCGTCGCTAGATTGGACATAGCTTTCATCTGTGTCTTGCTCGCGGTACCGTTTCCGTTCAATATTAGACACGTCATCATGTAATCCTCTGTCGTATGTCAGCGTCCCGATAATATCCCGTAGCTCTATAATCTTGTCAATCATGAATTCACCCTGGTCTCCGCATGTTACAAATAGCGCGTGTCGGTCTTGGGTCACTAAGACTAACGTGTCGGACCCAAGGCGAGGACTGGGTTCCCTCGCAGCTGACTTTGGAATTGACTGCGAACGCTGCTGGGACGAGGATATGGGATG
This sequence comes from Lipomyces orientalis, assembly GCA_030568275.1. Taxonomy (NCBI): domain Eukaryota; kingdom Fungi; phylum Ascomycota; class Lipomycetes; order Lipomycetales; family Lipomycetaceae; genus Lipomyces; species Lipomyces orientalis. The sequence continues at coordinate 154,013 of JAJLTP010000027.1, forward strand.
ATCGATATTCATAGGCGACGTCGAATACTGCGATAGATCATGCTGGACAGGTGGTCGAGGCTCATCAGGCGTCGATACATTCAAAGTACCGGACGGTTCAACCAAACTAGCAGAGGATGGAAGCACGGTATACGGAATAATAGTTGACGACACGATTTTGCCGAAAGTCGGGGTCCGGTGCATTAGATCGAACTGGTACTCCATCGGAGTCGTACCCAAATTTGGTGAATTCAGCGAAAGCCCAAGGCTGTACAACTCGATACTCGATTCCTACGCCGAGTAGTTGCCAATTAGCCCCAATTTCAGACCATCATATTGAGCTCTCACCTTGATAAGCACGACACCATCGCGTCCGGGCCAAATTCTGAATGGCAAGATCTTGAGCACGACAGGCGATCGCGCGACCGTACGCGATAGGGCCGCAAACGGACGCACCGTAGGCCTAGCCGCGTTATCACTTTCGTCGCGGTTCCCGGGATTCACAGGACCGGACATGGCTCGCTCGCTTTATACAGGTTGTAGCGTGGAACAGCTGCGCGGTTGCGGGGAGTTTGGTCAACAACGGTGCACAAGTACAGAGCACCGGTCAACTCCGAAGAAACGAGAGCCGTGCTGTTTGCACCTATTGTTGAGCAGGAATCTAATCACCTTGAACAAGGGAAGCAGACGACAATTGAGAAGCGCGTCATAATACGGTATACCGTCTGTACATAGAAGACGAGCTGCAGACGCGTGACCTTGGTTTCGACCGGTTACGTTGGGGGATAGAAGGGACAATAGTAATAAGTTGGAGGTCGTCGAGAGATAAATTGATTAGTTTAGCGGATGTGTTGTTCGCGTGTGTGTCCTATGGAGTATGGAGCGTATGGAGCGTAGATTGGATTGTGTTTGGACAAGCTTTTGGTTATGTCCCAATAACTCGAGACAAGATACTAGTCTTATTACCCGCACAATTTTGACAATTACTGCAGCTCTGCAGCACAACAAATTAATGGGACAGGTGAGTCACTCGGATTGGCAGCAATTCTTTAGCTTTCGTATTAGTGTGTCCATGAGGATTTTACGCCGTGCCTGGTTGGCATACCGATTCTGATCAATATGACAGTTGGTAAGATGCGCCCGTACAGGCCGTCAATTTTTGACGCACAAGCCAACCCTTCCGACAGCCAGAAACTCTGCATGGCTCCAGGAATTGACCAGGAAATTGTATCTCTGTGGTACACAATCGTTCGTTTCAGGATAAATCTAAATGTCTAGTGCTATTTATATCAGTTTACAAGGGAGCAGGTAGAGACGCGATAAGCAAAAAGCATCTGTCATCAGGAGAAATGCCAGCTGACATCATGACAAAGGTTCTAACCTCGGGTGGTTACATTTGAAAAATTGGGGATAAGTTACAACAACTAGGCTTATGAGCGAGTTTCTTTGAAAATACAAACCGTTACAGCGCTTTATACCAAAGTTTCAACCATCACTCGTTTTTGACAGGAGTCATGCAACTCGGAAGACCGAGAAGGAGCGAGCCTCAACGCGCGCCACAGCAATTACTGTGGCGGCTCTAAAATGCAGGTTGCTGCACAGGATGTGGACCATCCACACGATCGTCGTTCCTGTGTAGATATTTGTCTACTGTCCGATCTACTGTCATCCAACGCAACAGAATATTCCGCGCACCATTGATATCGCGGTCGCACTCAAACCGGCATTCTTG
>JAJLTP010000027.1:155823-190647 GCA_030568275.1 Lipomyces orientalis
TACTTTTTACTACCCCCAACGTCGTTGCGTTCGCCGCATCTTCCGCATGTCTTACTGGTGTATTCTTCAGAGACCAAAACGACTTTGCACGATTTATATTCTCGCGCTTTGTCGAGAAGTCGTTGTTGGAATCTGTAATGCGACCAAGTGGCCATAGCTCGTGCCGTCTTTGACCTGATCCGCCGCTGTCCACCCTTGCACATCACCATTTGACTGGGAAGCTTGGTAGGATGACAAGGTTGAATGTTGTGCACAAATACTTTGCAATGCGACGGTGCATATCGCTGACCAAGTTTTGTATCCGACGTCTTAGTTTCCCTGCAGCTTTTTTCATGCGCCACCTCTTTGCGCGGGTAATGTCTTTCACGGAATATTTGCTGTGCAGCTCGTCTAGCCAGTGACAAAGCCTGTAGATATGGCCAATGTCATTTTTGCCGAGCTCGATCGCTTCGTCGTCCGGGCTATAGCCTGTCATGAATGTTCGCACGCCCGGGCCCAGAGATATTATTCGACCAGAAGACGGCCCGTCGAGAACCGGCAAAGGCATTGGTACGCAAAGGTAGTAGTGACCGGTAGTCCTTTGGTAGACAAGCCTGCTGTCGTAATGCAGGTCGTGTGGGAGTGGTTCAGCGCTTTTCATTTTGCGAAGAAACGCGTACTTCCCCTTCACTCTGGCCCAGTGCTTATGATGTATCACAATGCTCTCCTGGCGAGACTTTCTGCGAGATCGGTGCTTAATCTCGAACACCTTCTTGTCATTTGTGTACCTGGCATGTGCGGAATCATATGCATCGAGAAGGTCTTGCATGGCGGCGTTCCTAATGTCGTATGGAGTTTCCAACACCCACGGCTTGCCCATGTTGTCAATTGCATCCTTGTTAAGGAACGCCGCTCTTAGGTCCTTCTGGTTTTTTGCAACCTCCTTCTTTTCGACGGCATCCAAACATCGGTTGTATGTCCAGCGTGCGGTGCCGAACCAGTTTCGAAGGATCGCTTTCTGCTCTGTGGTTGGATATAGCCTGAAACGTCTGGCCTTCTCTGCTTGTTCTTTCTCTCTCTTTCTTCGTTTTGCTGCTCTTTCTTTCTTGTCGCTGTCGCGCATTCCGCGGTTGATGCCAGTAGACAATCAGTGATTGGTTGGTCGGATGCAGACCGTCTTACGCAGGTTCCCCAGCCTTCAGTTACGAGTTCGCCAGTCCATTCGCGTTCGGTCAGATTAAGAGAAGGCAGCCACATAGTGCGACTGATTCGAGCGGAATCTTCGTTCCAAAATGGCTTGGGAACGATTTTCATATTCGGAGTATCCTGTTCGCCGACTGCAACGCAAGGGCAAGGAGGATCTTGAGGCTTATCTATATAGCAAGTAAGTTATTTGAATGCTAAATCAGTGGTCCGGATACTTCAACTTACCCATTCCGCAAGCGGTCTCCATGTCAAGCTGTCAGAAAGAAGACAGTAGTGGTGCTGCCAGCAGGGGAGATGAGATGTGGATATAGTTGCCGTTCAGCGGCGAATGGAAGCAGCAGACGCAGACGGACAGAAGGCCGATATTTGTTTGTGCAACGTGCAATGCAGCATGTGCATGTGAGTTTTCTTGGCAGGATGCGTTATTGGCCGCGGAAGCGAGAAATAGACGAGGAAAGGCTGAATGACTGACGCGAGCTCGCGATCGCGGCGCGCGTGATTTGTTTACCAGATGCCGCGTCCGTGCGCGCCCTAACCCCATGCTGCCAACATCTGCCGTACGCGAACTCGCCGAAATACAGAGCTTGTGCAGACAGTTAGCTCACATTCGACAACTTATTAACCAAGCAAAGGGCACATTCGAAAGCTGAGCAGTCTTAAGTTCTAACTACAATGCTAAGCTTGGAAGACAACGGAGACAACGGGATATTGAAACCCATACAAAGTGACGGAACGCGATCAGCGCGGTTCGCGTGTTTTGTGTAACCATGAATAAATGGCGCATGAAGCGGTTTCTATTAAATTAAGTCAGGGCGAGTTGATGATCGTCACATGCTGGTGCTGACGTGTGAGAGATGGTTGTGGCAGACATGCGACATCGGTGTGTATGTGCAATCCCACGATAATCGTATGCGCAGTAGACAAGAGAAGTCGATCCGCCTTACTTCGCCGTACTGTAATGAAACTCGACTTCACTTTAATCAATGTATATCAGCAATTACAGCCGTCGTGACGCAAAAATCAAGCACGAAAAATATAGCGAGCGAGGGAGAACATCAATTCCCTGCACATTATATACGTCGACCGTCATTCGTTGTCCATAGTCGCTTACGGTCATCATCCATCGGTCTTCACAGCCGTAAGAGTGTCTTCACATCGTCTGCAGCAGTAACTGCCATGCCTGGCTACCCTGGCATGCCATCAACGTACAGAGCCATAAAAAGTACATCTTTCTCAGGACATTTTGAGAAAACACACCAGTAGGCGTTATGTTGCGGTTTGCCCTCTTTGTATAGTTAGGGCGGCTGTGATCTGTCACTTCACACGCGCCTGTTTCAGGCCATCAAACTAATGTGAAGTTTCCTTTTCCTTTAACTAATATAACCTGGCGGTTGGTATCATTCAAGTTTGAAGTAGCTCTTGCCCAGAGTTCCACTTGTGGTTAGAAATTAATACTGGCAGTAGCTGTGCATGCAATCATTACAACCCGTTTCCATGTTGTCTTCATTCAAGCTCTAGCTTCTGATCTAAGTAACATCACTTCCAATCGGACTCTTCGACGTCAGGTCTGGGAGACTCAGCAATGGTGCGAGTTGTGACAATTCACAGTTAAGGGTTTCGCGTCCTAGACTAGTATCATATCCTTACGTTCTTTGATCTCTAAACATATAGAGCGGGATCAACCCATAGTCAATGATTGTTGGAAAATCTAGTAATAATTTGGTTGTATGCTCTCTAGACAGCACAGTGCACTAGAACAATGGGAGAAAATGCCACTACGGCGGAACACAACGGACCACTCGGCTCCCATGTACAACCCGAAACCGAAGAAGTCCTCGAGCAAAGAGCGCTCACATCCACGCTGTAAGCACCACCTCCCCAAGGAGCACACGACAATCTTGTACTGACAATGTCCCGCGGTATCCAGCAATTCGCTTCTCGTCTATGGTAAAGCTGCCCACTATAACCTCACCAAGCCCCGTCTGGCCGCCCTATCGCGACTATCCTCACGACATCGAGAATTACTCACTCCGTTTTACACGGATCATTTAGCGGCTGTTGATCGCGCTATTGAAAGAAATGCCGAGTTTTTGATGTTAGTTGCCCGGTATGGAGCGAATGAGTTTGAAGCACCGCAGGATCTACGGGAATGGGAAGGCGCGACGTCGTTTCAGATTGACCAGGCGAGGAGCTCAGTTAAGCAGATTTACCGCGATTGGAGTGCGGAGGGGGCTGCCGAGCGAGACGCATGTTACGGAAGGGTCATACGAGAGCTTAACAACTTGTACAGTCGAGAGAGAAGGTTAGTAATCTAGAGATTAGGTATCACCAGTGTTAATTCTTAAGACAGGTCGGAGGTGCGGGTATTAGTTCCTGGCGCAGGACTCGGAAGGCTTGCATATGACATTGCATGTGAAGGTGTTTATGGCTACTATTACAATGACGGATTGACCCTAATTGTTGGTAGGATATGTGTCTCAGGGAAACGAATTTTCTTTCCATATGCTAATTCTCTCGAACTTCCTGTTAAATCAGTAAGGACTTTTCGTCGACGGCCGATGTAACATTCGCTAACACGACACAGTACGACGTCCGAAAACCAATTCACAATCTACCCTTTCCTTCACACCTTCTCACACACCTCAACAGCGGCAAATCAAATCCGCGCAATCCAAATTCCTGACAAATGTCCAGCAACTTTCCATATCAGCACAGCGTCCAACTTCTCCTTCACAGCCGGCTCGTTCACGGAGATCTACGCCAATATAGAAGATGAAGCAGATAAATGGGATGTCATCACAACAGTGTTCTTCCTGGATACGGCACACAATGTGCTAGAATACATCGATGTCATATCGCAAGGGCTGAAAAATTCGGACGGAACCGGCTACTGGGTTAATTTCGGTCCGCTCCTCTATCATTTTGAAGAAGAGCAAAATTCTAGTGGCGTGGCGGTAGCGAATGACGCGGATAGACAAGATGGTATTAGCATCGAGTTGCCACTCGACTACTTGATTGCTGTAATTGAAAATTGCGGGTTTGTGTTTGAAAAGCTGGAGACCGGGATCAAGACAACTTATGCGGCCGATGAACGGGCTATGGGAACCTGGGTTTTTGACTCTGTGTTTTGGGTGGCTAGGAAGAGGAAGTCTGGCGAATAGATTGCCGACTTCCAACAGCTCCCAGATAAATGAGGTTAATTAACTTAACCGAAAAAAACTAATCGAACACGTCCCTATAAATTACGTATCCAATTATAACGGAGAACTCGCCGTTCGAGAAGGATCTGATAAAGAATTGTAAATTATCTGATTGCATTGTCTGTGCCAAGTTTTATCAGATGCATCTAAGGTGGATTCATGTACTGTACCATATTTTAGCCCTAACCCCATGCGGATTGAAGTCTGCGCCAAGTACCGTTTCCAAATGATAGTATTCTATTAATTCCTTCAAAATTACCTCAATGCTCGATATTCCAAACATAACGAACCACATTTATAAACATGCCGTACTAAGAATGAGTACACTAATAAAACAAATCCATGGCAAGCCAAACAAAGCAGCCAATACGGCAACAAAATAAATCACTCGCCGGAACGGTTAGACTGATTCGGTCTCCTTTGAGGGGAGCGGCTCGGACAGAGCCACAGGCGAAGCGGGAGGGTTCACCTTAGGCTTCATGAATGGGTAGTGACCTTTCTTTTCGTTGTACAATAGCGCGACGACGCAGATCATGACCGCGATCCAGTAAATATTATACATGAGCACTGAGCCGTAAGTGGCGGAATTTTGCCAGCCTAGAAAATTGTTAGGGAATAATGGCTCAAACATCATCAGTAGGAGTCCGATTAAAAAGGACTTACCAAATAGAGCCTGGAAAATCATCCAGCCGCCGTCAATGTTTGGATTGCAGCAGTTGACGTGCCACACGCTACTGCGAATATCATACGAACCGGGACCAGATCCAGTTTCCGCAACGTCACCGCCGACGGCCTTGGCGAATATGTACATTTCAAAGTACCAAACCGCACGGGACATGATACCAGCCGCAACGAGGTAAAGGAAGCAAGTAGAGGCAATCAAGAAGATTTGCATCTTCATGTAGCTGCCGCCCTTGTAAATGATATAACCAACCGCGGAGCCAGCAAGGATGCCGCAGATGACTGGAAGTGGGAATGCCTTTGCTGGGGCTGAAAGCGAAACACCGCCGGTGAAAACAATAGCCTCTATACCTTCACGAAGTACGGTGATGAACGGAAGAAGAGCCATGGCGTACTTTGTTGTGAACTTGCGAGCGGATTTCGTGCCGCTGCCCTTCTCGAGTGCCCTCGCGATCTTGACACGCCATTTCTCCTTCATCTTATTCACTCTTAGAAGTGCAAGTCCCATGATAGATATAATAATGCCGGCAATAAGAGAAAACACGCCTTCCCAAATGTCTTCGGACGAGCTCCAGACATTCTTGCCGAGGCCGTACCACGCACCGATAAATGCACCACCTAGAATCAAACACACAAGCAATCCAAGTGCAGCTCCGAACCAGACTTGCCGAACTAGTTTCTTGTGTAGATTCGGGTCCTCAGATGAGCGGCCAATACCCTGTTTGAGGAAGGCGAGGAGGACTGAGATGATGATCGACGCCTCGACAGTTTCTCTGAAGAGACTGGGACCGGTCAGGCCAATTCACAGCTGTTGCAAAAGATCAACATAAAGAGACTCACATGAAGAAGACAGACACATTGAAGACCTCGTTAACCATGGCTATTACCTACACCGCGTATGGACTTTGGACGGGGACAACTAAGCCAGACCGATGAACGAGAGAATGGGGCGCGCTGCGGGAGATAAAACAAAACAGATGGATGACCGGCCATTTTGACGGCCGCAAGTACGAAATATGAGTGGCCCTGTCCAGGCCCGACAGCCGATACGGACACGCTGAGTCTGGCCAGGAGCATTGATTGAGATGGTCGGTTCCTCTCAAAAATTGAGTTTATGTGGAGGGAGATGTGCTTTGGACCTCCCATCTCGGCTGCCGATTCGTTCCGACCCACAATTGCGGACCCGCGAGGAGATATGTCGTACCTTCTGGGTCGGAATTATTCAATTCTTGGCCAATTCTTTCCAGGCATGCCAAGGATATACCGTACCAAACCTCGTGGGAATGTTTTATCCTGGTTCTAGGTCAATCGAATTGGTTCAACCTTGGGTAGGGTAGGTGTTGCTCGGATGTCCACATTAGCTCAGTATGCCTTGACGACGCATTCGACCCATTGTTAGCGACATCGAAACTCCCTTGAATGCAGCGTTATCAAGGATCGTAGAATCTAATATTTATTATTCTCAAGTCCACCGTTCAACGTGAGCCTCTTTATCTGTGTGCAACAAGTGGTGGTTATTACGCTGAATCCAAAACTGTACCCGAGTAAACTCCATTTACCCTAGCCCGATGCGGGTGATGCCACAAACATGACCAGACTGAACTCTGCTGACTTGAGCATAACCCACTAGCCCCTGTCGATGGGGACTTGGGTACTTATCAGAACGTATTGATGTCCATAAATGCATAGATTGATAGATTATACATTAGTACGAGGTACTCCGCAACCGCGCATAAATCTAATAGGTACAAGTCGACAGCAGATCTTTCACCGTACTTTGCCAACTACTGGTATGATCAATTCCAAACAGAGCTAACCTAGAAAACGCAAAACCAAAGTGCAATGTAGTACTTTAAACCAAAGAAACATACAAGTGAAATCAACACCGATACCCATTTACACAACAGTGACAGACACTTCTTTGGTCTCGCTATCCCCATCGCGACTGTCTAATTCCTGACTCATAGACTCGAGGCGCTTCTTCTCTTTCCGTGCACTCTTAGCGACTTTGCGCTTTTCTGTCCAGGACTTCAGGAAGGGATAATGCCCATGCTTTTCCTGGAAGAGCATCAGCAGGACTGATACCATAAGAGCAATCCAGTAGAGATTGTACGCAAGGACGGAACCGTATGTCGCGGAGTTTTGCCAGCCTTTGAATTCATGGTCAGAGACAGAAATGAGGGCTTAGACACAGAAGAACACATACCAAAGATAGCATTGAAAATCATCCAGCCACCACTGGTCTGTCCGTTGCAGCAGTTAACGTGCCAAACGCTCTTGCGGATGTCGTACGAACCAGGGCCATCGCCTTCTTCGGCGACATCGCCGCCGACAGCCTTGGACCACTGATAATTCTCGAGGAACCAGACGGCCTTTGAGAAGAGACCAGACGCGACAATGTAGAGGAAGCAAGTCGCTACAATCAAAAAATACTGGATTTTCATGAAATCACCACCCTTGTACATTATGAAACCGATACCGCCGCCAGCGAGCAAGCCGCAGACTACGGGAAGTGGGAAAGCTTTTGCAGGCGAGCTCAGGGCGACACCGCCTACAAAGACAATGGCCTCGATGCCCTCGCGGAGAATGGTGATAAAAGGAAGAATACCCATGGCGTACTTGCGTGTGAATCGACGGAACCGGCCTTTTCCATGTAGCGTGGAATCGTCGAGTGCCTTAGAAAGCTTGACGCGCCATTTCTCCTTCATCTTGTTGAGCCTGAGCATGGCAAGACCAATAACAGAAATAATGACTGCCGCGACAATGCTCAGCACGCCTTCCCATATATCTTCTGACGCGCCCCAAGCATCGGTTCCAAGGGTGTACCAAACAGCAATAAAAGTGCCGCCAATTACCAGACAGATTGCAAATCCGATTGCCGAACCCACCCAAACATGCCGTACAAGTTTTTTAGATATAGTCGGATCTTCAGCTGATTTACCAACGCCCTGCTTAATAAAAGCGAGCATGACCGAGATGACGACTGAGGCTTCGAGAGTTTCTCGGAAGACACTAGCGAACGGTTAGCGAAGTGAACTCTGTAACAGCAGAACCACAGAGTACGGTTTAACATGTTCGGTATCAGCTTCTCGAACAAGACAAGTCCGATACCTTGTCTATTCGTATAGGTACTCACATGAAGAAGACGGAAACGTCGAAGATCTGCACCATGATGGATGCTTCACGCAACAGCGCAGCGAATTTCGTGACGCAGACAATACGAGTGGGGCAGCCCGGGTCAGAGAGTAAAGAGACGAGGGCGAGAGTGTGAGTGTGAGGGAAGACGAAGGACTACTTGGCGAGAGACGAGGCCAAACGGGGCAGGAGCCAAGAATATAAGAGACTCCGAGCAGTAAACAACGAGAAATCTGCGACCAACAACCAACAGTGCCGCACTCTTGCCTGAATTCGGTCGGACCTGGTCGCTTGTGTCGTTCGTATCGCAGCCGACTGACTTTGGTAGAGATTGTTGGCGGATTGGAGAGTGTGAGAAAGCATGAGACGGCCTGGGTCTGTGGGCAGACTGGCCGTTCTGTTTCGGACAGTTAGAAGCGGGCCATTGGCTTCTCGGCCACTCGAGGCCATCGCGGCCCTGGGTACACAACGCTAAAATCAAAAATCCGGTACGCCACCTCCACCCGAAAAGCTCATTTTGTCCGAATCGGGCGAGCCGATATCTGATGCAAAGCGAAATAATCTGATTTCCTTGATTATCTTCCAAACTCAAAGCCTAGCCTAGCCCGCACTTCGTTGCAGTCAAATAATTAATCAGATTTTTTAGCACTTGTGTTTATGGTCTCGCCATCTCCCTCCTCGGCTCCTACGAACCAACCTAACGGCGCTTCCACATCTACGGATGCACAGTTTACAAGGCGTATGGGACTTAAACGGAGTTAGTCGCCGTATGCGAAAGACCACCATCTGACAAGGAACTATACCGGCAGCCAGCCTGACGCCAGTCCGAGGGACGAGACCCGCTTCGGGTCTAGTACATTGTTATCGTTAGACAACTCCCAACTCTAAACCGGGTTTTCGGTCCGATCGAGGCCTGGACTTTTGAACCTTGTTTTGCGCAGAGCCCTAGCCCAGCTACTTGTCTTATCGATCGATCGCGGACATTTCTAGATTCCTTTTGTAAACATATGGTATTGCGAAAAGATCGCATGACTCGTCCTGTCGCGTTCCATCTCTCGCCACACACAGGATCCAGTCAGGGCTCGGGCAACCTGGACTGTGTGAGATCGCTTGAAATTAACTAATAACTATTGCCGTGCCAGCTGCGTCAACTGTCAGTGAGCGGCACGCGATTCCATGGACTTGTGCCAACGGGCTGCTCTGGACCGGCTCCGGTTTAAAACCATTGCATGCAATCTAGCGTTTACTGTGGGCAGGTGTGATGTGGAATGGGCCTTGGCGCATGTGACAAAGCGGTCGCGTGCCCCTTAGTATTGGGCTTATGACCGACGTCTTTCGTCTTCGCGAGTAAAAAAAGCACCTGTGAGAAATATTTAGAGAGCCGTATTTGTCTATTGAATAACTTGCATTCCAAGTGATCATTAATTTGTTGTCGTATTTTTGTCGACTGTCCAAGTGTAACAAAGCGGGACAGCCACTGGTGACGGTCTCGAACGAATTCAGTTAAGCCCAGACCGTGCATATATCTAATCCATCTACATAATTAAATGTGACAATTCGCTTATCTATTGTAACCGAACTTATCGAGTACGATCATAATATCTAAATACCACTGATGAGTGACGACGGAACGTTTGACCTGGCCGCTATCGGCCATGACGACCGGCATCTCCGCAAAGTAACACGTAGTCACGATTCGCATTGTGCGAGATTAATGCCACCAAATCAAGCTGAGCGTGCTATAGTAATCATGAGTACAATACGTGAACTACAAAGTAACTGTTAGTAACAGTTAAATGACAACCCCCGAATGCAAAATAAAACACTTTCATCAAATCAATTCTATATTATTTTCGGGTCGCGACTGCATACAAGGATGGATGTACACCCCAGTATTTGCAAAACTATAAACTTTAACAAAGCCGAAGATTTTGTGGAGTCGGAATAATCAGTCTTTGGTATATGGAATGATGAGCCCCTAATCGCGATAATCTAAGCTCATCCGCATTTGTCCGACTAATATTTAATGCGCACTATAGCTGCACGCAAGCGACACTATAGCTGTGCGTGGCGATTGTTGCTAGCGGGGTGACATTGAGATTAGTGGGCCTGGATCTCGCGTCGAGCACTGGTGATTTTCAGATAAAAATTGGATGCTAGGCGCGGCATAGCTCTAACGATCGGAGGAGCGTGTTACTTTCAGTCTCGTATATTCTGTGCTTGATGAGCAGATCCTGATAGCATATATCATCATATTATTACCGCACGCGATCGGTTCGATTATTTACAGACTTTACGGTGCATTACTTGACTTACACGCGCATTACGCATATGGCATGCTTACTTGGCTGGTGTGGTAAACTATGGGTGAAAATTTTTGATTTTGGACACACTCAAGCTGCGCGGCTCAGCCGGCCGGCGGTCTCGACCCTGAACGCCTCTTCGTAAGCAGCGGCCCTTCAGCGGTGGCATACTGTCATTGCTTTTTGGGTTGCAATAATCGTTCAGTGTCAAAATCTGTGACAATTACACGCGGAACAAACGAGACTCCGCGGCGCTTAAACAGATGGGATGTAGTGGATGTATTGGGACATTCTTAAGCAGCATTTAACAAATTGTAGTTAGGCGTTGTACTATAGCAGCAAATATAACGCCAACTCCGGCCAAGTCTAGAGTGCACTACTTGAAAAGTATCTAAATTTATAACACAGTATTGAAGAGTAGTAGTATCCTTGCATAAGCCCGCTAATTCCACCTCGACGATATTGTTCAAAATTGGTATTGCTGAAATTTAGGAGGAACGGTTCCCAGATGCAGACAAATATGTCTTCTCCCAGATACTATTCACATCAAGGCAAGATCTGCTCGCATATTATACGTTGTTCAGCCCCACGTGTGATTTTCTTGCCGAAACCGTACTGGAATCGGGAGCGAAGGAGCCGCAAAACACGCGGCGCGAATCCTCGCCCAGGTCTTTTTGGCAAGAACGCAGCGCTTCCGCTTTGTTGACGCCAAGATAAATCACCCTTACACCATAATAAATCTCGATCAGATATTGCCATAGAATGAGCATTTGCGGTTATACCTTTTTGAGCAGGAAATCGTACATGATAGAGGGCCTAGAGCACCATGTAGATCAAAATTACGGCCGAGCACCTGGATGCACAAGATGATAGTAATCTGACGTATAACTGCAATCGCCCTTCGTTCCTCTGACGCATCTCTGCCCGACATCTCTGTCGATGTCTTGTCAGGCGCAACAGACTAACGGGGCAAGCAAATGTTCTTGTCTGGTATGATACTAAAGGTCTAGACACCTTTTATCTCTTTTAATCCTTGGCGGGAAATTGAAGGGAGAGTTTGGCGTAGATTTTGCGACGCCTTGGGCGACTTCTAATAAACATAGTCGCGCAGTCCACAACTGTAGTAGCCGAACTAAGCTTAGTCCGCCTCTAGCCACATATTGGACTAACCCGAACGAGCCAACAAGCCCTACGGAATGTATCCGAATTGCGGTGAGGCTAATACTAGTGGTCACAAAACACTGCGTTTTTGTAGTTTTATCGGCGGCATCGACATATAAATTGCGTCTGCAGTTGCAAGAATGTAGAATACAGACGGCAAGCGAGCGGAGAACTGTGTCATTCATCAGATGGTTGCTGTGCAAACCAGTCATAATATCTGGTTGTCCGTGCTCGTCGAGTCCCACTCCACTTCCGCGGGTTAGGGGAACGTCTCGGACCGAAGCGCTCGGGTTTATGTCCACGAGTCAGACCAGATTATCTGATCGTACCTTGCATTCAACGTCGTACCTCGCAAACCGCATTTTGCGGAACCGCTTTTTCTCCGTCCCTGAAGCTTGCTTGAACTCGTCGCTCGTTGCTGGCCTCGACCTGCTCCCTGCTCTGGGTAGTTCCCTTCTATTCTCTCCACACCCACTACCTCGGTCGGTCTCTGTCTGCTTCTGGGTCTCTGCGTCGAGACTAGCCACCGGCCTCAAAGCAACAAGCAGTCTCGCCTGTGCCTCCTGTCTTTTTATTCTTCGGCCCCCCGACAGTACCGTCAAGTTCTCCAGTGTTGATTATTTTCCTCCACCACTGGGCTTCCTCTTTCACACTCCCCTCTTCCCGCCAGCCAGCGTCATACCGATCACAATGCGCGCCTTCTCGCTGCTGGCTGCTCTGGCTGTCTCCGCAACCGCATCTCTCGCTGCTACAGTTCAGTACGACTTCTCGGTAGAATGGGTCCAGGCCAACCCAGACGGTGCCTACGATAGATCATTCATCGGTGTCAATGGCGCATGGCCACCACCACCCATAGAGTGCAACATTCACGATCGCGTAATCATAAACGTCACCAACAACCTTGGCAATGAGCCCACAGCCATTCACTTCCACGGTCTTTTCATGAACGGGACAAACTCGATGGACGGACCCGTCTGGGTAACTCAGTGTCCTGTTCCTTCCGGCAGCAACATCATCTACAACTTTACCGTTGACCAGCCCGGCACGTACTGGTATCACTCTCACTTCAGTGGGCAGTATCCTGACGGTTTCCGTGCTCCGTTCATTGTCTACGACCGAGATGAGCCGTTTGCAGACGCGTACGACGTGGATACTTACCTGACCGTGTCTGACTACTATCACAACTCTATTCCATGGCTGTCCGCCAACAAGTTCTTGATTCTCACCAACCCGACTGGCGCTGAGCCCATTCCGGGTATGTTGTCCTCTCTTTTTATAGCCTGTTATTGCTGGATCCCGCTAACACTAGCGCAGATGCGGGGCTTTTCAATGACTCCCAAAACATCAAGTTCAAGGTGGAGCCTAACAAAACGTACAAGATCCGTATCATCAACATGGGTGCACTTGTTTCTCAATACGTCTGGTTTGAGGATCACGACTTCCAGATAGTCGAAGTTGACGGTATCTATGTCGAGCCCGCCGAGGCGTCGATGATCTACATTACTGTTGCGCAGCGTTACACCATTCTCTTGACCACAAAGAACTCGACCGACAAGAACTATCCCATGGTTACTTCTTTCGACACAGACATGATGGACACCCTTCCTGACGATCTTGTTTGGAACGTTACCGGCTGGTTGACGTATGACGAGAATGGAGAGTTTCCCGAGCCTGCTCTCATCGACGAGTATGACTTTTATGATGATTTCAACCTTGTGCCGTACGAAAAGGAGGAGCCGTATGAGCCTGACTACTCGATTACTGTTGACGTTTCTATGCAAAATCTGGGCGACGGTGTCAACTACGCCTTTTTCAATGACCTCACTTATGTTGCTCCTAATGTGCCGACGTTGTACACGGTCATGTCTTCTGGCAACGACTCGACCGATGCCACTGTCTACGGTTCAAACACCCACACATACGTCCTTGGCTACCAAGAAGTTGTTGAGATTGTTTTGAACAACTTCGATCCTGGCAAGCATCCGTTCCACTTGCACGGTCATGTTTTCCAAGTCGTCGAGCGCTCCGATGCGTCTCCCGACGACGAAACGTTCTTGACGTATAACCCGGACGAGCCCGGCACCATTAACGAATATCCTATGCGGCGAGACACTGTATACGTGCGACCGAACGGCTACTTCGTATTAAGATTCCTCAGCAACAACCCAGGCGTTTGGTTTTTCCACTGCCACATCGAGTGGCATTTGCAGCAGGGTCTTGCATTGACGTTGGTAGAAGCTCCGGCTGAAATCCAGGCTCAACAAGTTATTCCCGATGACCACTACGCTGCTTGCAAGGCAGGTGGTTACGCTTATGAAGGCAACGCCGCTGGCAACACGGTCAATCTTTTCGATCTCACCGGCGAGAAGCTCCAGCCGAAGCCACTTCCTGCCGGTTTCACTGCCCGTGGTATCGTCGCCTTGGTTTTCTCTTGCATTAGCGCGTTTGTCGGCATGGGCTTCATCACCTGGTACGGTCTGTCAGATCTCAAGACGACCGAGCGGGAAGTCGCCGCAATTGTTGGCGAACCACTAGACGACAGCGACGAGTCGAAGTAGGCCTTATACTCCTTGTCGTTGATCGGTTTGCTCTTTGTTATGTTTGGTCAAGCTACAATAGTCTCGGGTTTTTAAAGTATGCGTTTGGTAGAATACCGTTCTATATGCTTCAATTTGCTGCGCGTTTCATGTGGTCTCTCTATCATCTCTTTTTAAATTACTGGCATTGGTTTTTCTTCACGCTTGCATGTACTTGTATTACATTTATTTAATCCTTACATAATGAACGTGGGGCACATCTACTTGTGTCGACGAATGGAGCCAGAGAGAAGGACATTTAAATAGTTATTCCTTGTATGAATTATATCGGTTAGGGTCGAGTTGTTCGGGCTACATACATACATTACCTAGATATGTTAAATATAGCATACTTAATTCGATAGTACGATCCTACCGAACATTGTAGATGCGTTTCACTTCTTCCTACACAGACCGGCTCTCGTTGCCGGACGTAATCTCTCGCCGTTTCAAGGTAGCGGGCGGGATCCCTCTGATTGATTCATTTCGTTCTGTCTTCGGGCCGGCTCCGTTCGATTTTGTATTGTCAGGTTGTTTTGCTTCGTATTGCTCGTGTTGTTTGCATCTTCATAAATTAGAATTATTGAATGTTTTGTATGAGTTATATAACATCAATTTATCATTATACATCAAGAAAACCTTTCACCATGCGCTCGTGGGGCTGTCCGCCCTGTGGTTGTTTGTAATATTAGAACGCTTTCAATGTTACGATTTTGTATCGTTTTCATAGGTTTGTTAACGCGTCCTTTGTATTTACGACGTCAACATATGATTTAAGGTATAAAAATACGTTGCTTGCGCATCACGTTTTGTTTTATGACCATTACGTTCGTTCTTTTCGTCATGTTTTGTTCTTGGGTCTCTTTGTTCCGTGCCTTGATGGTAAATTGCAGAAATAAATCAGCTTCTGCAATCAAACCAAACAAAAACTCCAAAAAATATTATCCCAGTGCTTCGGTCGAACGTAAGTAAGTACAGTTCACTAACTAAACCGCACGCAACCACCTACCAGCATCAATCGAACCGATTATAAAAACCACTAGGACGAAGCGGACAGAAAGGTTCGTTCCTGCATGATCAGTGTGCCGATCGACACGTGTAGTTAGTACGGGCGATTGGTTGCAACAAATTATTGCTTGCTCGTATAGCTATTGCTCTTTGGTAGTCTCTCATGATTCACATAGTTTGTACATTTGTTATTACATATATTCTTCAATAAAACCAAGACTAAGTAATCACGCTCCTCGTCCATTTACTAAGATGCCGCTGTGAGCTGAACAGAGAGCCAAGAACGGCTGTTGAATAGTAATCCCGAGCTGTCAGCCACCGATCTGCAGCTGCAAAGCTGTCACTTTTTGTGGCTGTCCCGAGGGCCATTGTCGCTCATTTCCGAGCCGCACGCCTACCGATGAATAATCTTTGTTGGCGAAAGCCGGACATGTCGAACTGTCGTCGGCGTAGGCTCTTCTGTGTGATGTGTTCTGTTAGTTGTATCGGGTAACGTCGACTGTCATGCAGCCCCATATCTAAGCTGATAGCCGATTATCTCTATAAGATGGTGCCTCTGTCCAGGTAGACGAAGAAAGAATCCTTAGACACCATCCACTTCTGCGACTAAGTCGACCTGCGCAGCCGTTCCAACAGAGAATACGCACCTCAAAAGTACCGATCCGCAACAATTCTGTGGTGTGTTATGGACCGTCAATGACACATTAGTGATCTGACTCTGGCTAGAATTTGACGAACCAATGGCAGCAGGAGACCTCGTTTTGATCACCGGCGCAAGCGGTCACGTCGGCTTTCGAGTGCTGGTGTTTGCCCTTCAAGCCGGATACCGGGCCCGTGTGGCCGTGCGAAGCCAGGCTAAGGCGGACGACATTCTCGCCACTGCATCCATCAAAGCGCTCAATTCGGGATCCAACATCAGCTTCGTGATCGTGCCGGACATCCTCGCTGAAGGCGCCTACGACGATGCCGTCCAGGGCGTCACGTACGTGATCCACTGTGCGTCGCCACTCACGACGAACATCACGGAAGATTTCGAGAACAAGATTATCCGGCCCGCGCTTAGAGGCACGACTGGCATCCTTGAGTCTGCGACCAAGACGGCCGGCATAAAGCGTGTCGTCATCACTTCGTCCATCGTGGCCACTATGCCGGTCACAGAAATGTTCGCAGAGTCAGGCACGGTATTTGACGGCCAGATGAAGGTACCATTCAACCCCGGACCGTACCAGGCCGCATTCGACGCCTACTGCGACTCAAAAGTTCGTGCGTTGGCAGCCACACATGACTTTGTTGCCCAGAAGTCACCTGAATTCGAGGTCATCAATATCATGCCGTCGTTTGTCTTTGGCAAGAACGAATTAGTTACAAGAGTGGACGATTTCGCCAAGGGCACGAACCACCTCGTGTTTAATCAGATTCTCGGTGTCAAGAACCAGTTGCCTTTGCCCGGCAACACTGTTTACCTAGACGACGTTGCTACGGTCCACGTCCGGTCGCTTGATCCCAGTATTCCTGGCAACCAGGACTACTTGGCTACCTCGGGCGGCGTTGAAGGAAACGTGTTCAGCGATGCCATCGATATTGTCAACAAGAACTTCCCCGACGCTGTCAAACAGGGCATCCTGCCCAACAATGGCACCCAGCCGACGTCGAAGTGTTTAGCTGATGCTTCCAGGACCGAGAAGGTCTTCGGGTTCACGTTCACCGGTCTAGAAAAGCAGGTGACAGAGCTCGCACAGAACTACCTTGATCTCGTGGCGGCGAAGGGCTAGCGGCAACAGCCAGGCATGGGCTCGTGTTGATGACGTTGTTAGTTTCATGTTAGTTTATATCTATCGCTTATGCAACCCATGGAAATTCCGGTAACGTGCACACGTCTTTGACTGAAATCTGATTCGAATATTCTGAAGGCACTGTCGGTCGTTCGTGAATTGCCAGTCTACGTTACAACGCCGCAGAAGCTGCGCGCAGGATGCTCGTCGAATCGTGGGATCTAATCATACCGTTCATCCTAATTCGTCTCACCAAATGCGCAAACAAGCCATGAACCGACACATCCTATATCACATGCGGAACTCTTGTAATAAATCCATGTATCCCGAAAATTGTTCACAAAATATGTACCGAACCCAATCTATACCCATAACCGTAATTAAACACAAACTTGCACACTAAGGCAAACAGTCGCGTCGTCATACTCGTCTATTATACAAACCGTCTAACTAGATTTACGAGTCTATCTGAGATACCGCATCATCTGCTTCTGATCCGTCCATCTGCGGAAGACTTTGCCGTAAACGTACATCGGAATCGCGAGCAAGCACACAAGCAGCTGAATGCATCCGAACGTGATGAACGTGGTCTTCGTGCCGGCGTGCTCGATAAATGCGTTTGTGAATAAAGAGAACACGAACCCAAGCACGTTCTTGGTCAAGTTGAGCGTCACGAGCGCTTCTCCTGCATACATCTTGTATGAATCAACTGCGAACGTCTGCATCTCGTCAGCACGCCAACGCACAAACTAGCATTTTCATGACTGGACTTACAATCGCCGTCGTGCTGCCCAAGCAGCATCCAAAACTAATAATTCCAAAGAACACAGTAGGAACGACCCAAACATTGTCATCATGAGCAGACCAGCCAAACCCCATCAACCCAATCGCAACACTAACTGCAACAGTGAAGACCATCAGCAATCGGAACTCCGGCTCGTACGTTCCCTTGTTTCGCTTCGTCATTGCTCTCACAATCACATCGGATATTCTGCCGGCGACCGCAGTACCCAAGATTCCACCGACAAAGGGGCTGATGTAGAGCAGACCGACAGTTGTGGAGCTCATGTTGTATGGCCTGTGCCTGAAGACTTCTGAGACGGACTCGGACATGACAATAAGCCAGATGACACTTAGAGCGTACATGAGGGTGGAAAACAAGATCGCAGGATATGCAAAGAGTACTAGAGGTCGCAACGCGGCCTTCCACCAGGGATCCTTCGACAAGCGACCATTCGTGATGGTAAGCTGCTCTCTGAACGACTTCTTTGGGTTATGTGCGGATGTAATGCTGAACACTGCATCAGCTTCGGGATCATCAATTGCGTGGAAATGAGCATGTCGTACAGGTGACACGGGTGGTGAAGGAAGAGAAGAAATCCCACTACGCGGAGTTGGAAGCCCGTTATCAAGGTCAGCCATGGAAACAGCTCTGAGAGGAGTGATAGGCAGGCAGGAAGGTTTCAACGACAGTGGTTCGAGTGAACCTTCCTTCTCCTGAGCTCCCAACTTCTCCTCTTCAGACATTGTCGTGTCTGTTTCAACGACTCGCTCATCGATACCACTGTATTGCCGTGTGACATGCTCCGGATATGCCGACAAACTGGTGTGAAGCGAAGACCGTGATCGCGATTTCAAGGAAAGCGCTCGCTATAAACCGTCATCAGTTACGTGCAATAGCCCTTTCCTATCGGTCATACTTACAGCCTCTCGAGCACTGGCAGTCTCTATCTGGCTTCGCTTATCGTGCGGAACCGGATTTCGCTCGAACCAGGTCTCGGGAACGAAAAAGAAAATCATAACAAAGTCGAACCCCACAACCATGGCCACTATCCAAAATACCCAATTCCATCCAAGATTGCTGATAATAAACCCAGAAACTAAAGGGACGAGGTTCTTGCCGCCGAGAAGGAGCAGGGTATAGATACCAAGCCGGTACGCCCGTTCATGGAGGAAGTAAATCTCGGCAATTGTTGCCGAGGGCAGTGACTCGCAGGGAGCCACACCAAAGCCCATAACAATTCGTGCCGCAAGTAGAGATGCGAAAGAATGCGAGCCACCGGCCCAGAGCGCACACGCCAGGAATATCAGAGTTCCCAACAGATAGGTCACTCGTTTCCCGTACAAGATCGCTGTTGGCGACATAACAACGGAGCTCCGACCGATGTTAGTGACAGCGCTTCGAGCAAACGGTCATTGATCACATACCCAAATCCAAGAGCCAGCATATACCCACCAACAAGGTACGCTACCGTTGACAGTGATACTTTAAACTCTGCGGCAAGAGTTGAGAATCCAGCCGCCAAGATTGGAGTTTGACCGCCGCCAACCATACAGTGGAAACCTATGACAGCCAATGCTGCATCCCGCCGCCAAGTAGGCCAGTTCTTGCAACAAGTCAGTCGTGATGGGCCAATGAACTCAGGTCGCCGGCTAACCTACCAGAGGATCGTTCGGGTCATCTTTAGGCTGAGGATGGAGAATTATACCGTTCCTCGTCTTCTCGGGCCTCTTTGACCGACTGGAGTTCTCATTTACATAGTCAGAGACAGCGTTACCGGATTCGACAGGCTCATCGTGAGCTATCATGGCAACAGTTCCTGCAGTAAACACAACCGAACGGTCAGCAATCAACACCAGTAATTTCGATCACACATAGCATACCTGTGACATCGTCATCGTCGCAGTCGGGTTGCAGAATGCCCAGAACGTATCTTGAGGTTGAGGCTGCCTTTCCTGCCGTCATCTTAATATGATGAAGAGGGTGGGGGTCGACAGGACGTTCGGGGAGCGATGGGGCGGTTATCATTCCCGCGCGTTCGAATTGCGCCTGTGCTTGATGGCGGCCAGCTCGAGCGCACGGTGACGTCACACGTCGGTGGCGCCGCACGCTGCCCCTGAGCGTGTACCAGTCACCTGCGCGCTTATGCCTGATAGCTAAGCAAATCACACTAATTATTATTATCATTTACACGCTCTGGCTCGTTTGTTGCCCTTGGACCGAATATGGGACTTGGAGACGCAGGCGCAGTGGTTTGTAAATCGCATGTCTACTTCGGGTCTCTGGTGGAGAAGGTTAGTGTGCGTTTCATGTTGCATTCCTAGGACCCTTGCCCTTGTATTAGACGGCACCAGACCCAACGTTTTGACAACGCCGGGAGCGGATGCTACCTTGCATGCCAGTCATGTGACCATCTGGCAAGGAGACAAGTCTCAACACTAGTCGCCCTCAGAATTGCTCGCCCGAAGTCGACTGTGCTCGCATACATACAGCATCTATCTAAAGGAACATCCATTTGGACAAAGGTGTAGGGAAACTTCCCCCGGGCAAAACAAAAACCCAAGTGGGAAAACAAATATTTCCCGGAGGTAAAAACCTACCACTGTTCGTTGCGACCACAGTCGAGACGGTGTCGCCGGAACCGGTGTGGACCAAGTGGCTTGGTTCTCGCCATCTCGGACTCACCCCGGTTCCAGACTGTCCTCTTGCCCTGTAAAGAACATCGTCTGCCTGCATTAGAATGTTAGCCAAATGACCAGAGATGCCGCGTTCCGTGCGCGCCCTAACCCCATGCTGCCAACAACTGCCGTACCCGAACTCGCCGGGCTCGACTTCGCCGAAATACAGAGCTTGTGCAGACAGTTAGCTCGCATTCGACAGTTTATTAACCTAGCAAAGGGCACATTCGAAAGCTGAGCAGTCCTAAGTTCTAACTACAATGCTAAGCTTGGAAGACAACGGAGACAACGGGATATTGAAAGCCATAGAAAGTGACGGAACGCGCTCATCGCGGTTCGCATGTTTTGTGTAACCATGAATAAATGGCGCAGGCAGCGGTTTCTTGGCAGGCTTTAGATTAAATTAAGTCAGGGCGAGTTGATGACAGTCACGTGTCGGTGCTGTCATTCATTGAGTGTTCGCACGCGTCTAACAATTCATTTACTAACACTTCAGCACCCAACGTCGAACAACATCAAACACGATCTACGGTCGCAGACAACTCGACTTCACTTTAATCAATCTATCTCAGCAGTAACTATAGAACTATGTCGTATAATAAAAATCACTCCTGCGGTTGGGCTAAGTGATGCGGATTCGATGCCAGTGAGTCGAGGGTCAGGGCACGCAAGGACAGGCAATAACTAAACAAATCACTCGCGCGCGACACGCGCCGCCGACACTTGTTCACGCGTCTTGCGCGCGTCGCCCGGTTCTTGTCTACACTTCCCTCGTGTCCCGCTTAATCTCTCAATCTTCCCTCTCGCCTTCGTTCGAACATTATTGGACCATGGACTTGCAACAGACAAAAAGAAACAGCAGCAGCAACAGCAACCTCTCCCGGTACCTTTCTGGAACAGTGTTTCTGCTCGAGCAAGCGAGCAAATGTGGTTGCCTTCGTCGTCGTCGTGTCAAGCCAAAGACTGGGGCCAACTGGCAATTGCGCGTGATTGGGGCACTTGCCTTAGGTGGTCTTCCCGCGCTGAAGTCCGCTACGACCTCGAATGGCTGGTGGATGACGAAGGCCGGCCAAAAGGCAGAAGTTGGAAAAGGCGGCTGCGCAGAAGGCGCGCAAAATAAGACTGTACCCCACGACGGAGCAGAAAAAGATTCTGCTCAACTGGATGGGGGCAGCGCGGTGGACGTACAACGAATGTCTGCGCGCCATAGAAGATGAGGGAGTCCCTAGATCGAAGAAGGCGATGAGAGCCAGGGCAATCAACAGAGAGGCGATAAAGACGCTCAAAAGGCCCTGGAAGTATTCAATTACACGGAAACTCCCATGAGGGGCGTGAACCTCGGAGGATGGCTTGTTCTCGAACCGTTCATAACACCGTCGTTTTCCGAAAGTTACAATCTGAGCGAAGGTATTGTGGACGAGTATACACTCTCAGTGCGTCTTGGAGACAATGCGAAGGAAACTTTTGAGAAGCACTACATGAGTTTTATTACCGAGCAGACATTCAGTGACATCCGCGATGCCGGCCTTGACCACGTCCGCATACCGTACCCGTACTGGGCCATCGAGAAATTGGAAGACGATCCGTATGTCGAAAAGGTTGGATGGCGATACTACCTTCTTCGCGCGATAGAATGGGCGCGCAAATATGGTGTACGCGTCAATGTCGATCTACATTCTGTGCCTGGTAACGCAAACGGCTGGAACCACAGTGGTCATCAAGGCCCTGTCCTTTGGCTGAATGGAACGATGGGTCAATATTTTGGTGATCTCACGCTCGAGTATCACGAGCGACTGGCCGCTTTTTTCGCGCAGGAACGCTACAGGAATGTCGTGACATTGTATGGTCTCGTGAACGAGCCCAACATGATGGTCCTTGACCCACCGACTGTGATTAACTGGACTTCCACCGCATACGATATTGTGAGAGAAAGGGATATGAGGGGTATATCGTGTTCGGTGACGGTTTCAGGGGTGCTAGCAGCTGGCAAGGTGTTTCAATGCGACTCGGTATCCCAATATGATACTCGACCTCCATCAGTACATGATTTTTAACACCGGTTTGATCGCTCAATCACATTCTGCCAAGATTAACTTTGTCTGCAATAGCGTATGTTAGAATTTAACTTTTTATTGTGTTTCGTTGTGGGCCTTGTTGACCATATACTGCAGTGGGTAAATCAAATGGCGGTCTCGACTAACCCGGCCACGGGCCATGGTCCGACAATGGTCGGCGAATGGAGCCAAGCAGACACTGACTGTGTCCAGGACCTCAACAATGTCGGTGTCGGATCTCGATGGGAAGGCACATTGAACGGCTCTGATCCGTCTGCTCAAGTACTTACGCCCCAATGTCCCGGTGCTATGAACTGTACCTGCGACGCGGCCAACGCCCGACCAGAAGACTACAGCGACGCGTATAAGCAATTCTTGCTAATGTCGGCCGAATCCCAAATGACAGCCTTTGAAAGCAATGGCGGCTGGGGTTTTATGTACTGGGCATGGAAAACAGAAACGCCCGAGTCAACCCAGTGGTCCTATGAACGTGGAATGAGTGCCGGTATAATGCCTCGGCAGGCGTACGACCGGACGTACAACTGCAGTGTTGGTTCGACCCCGGATTTCGTCGCCCTGGGACTGATGGAGGACTACTAAGGTCAATGTAAAAACTAAAATTGCCATTGTATTGTTATATTCCGGGACGGAGCCCTTTGATTTGTCTGTGTGTATACTTCGCATTGTGCATTAGTTGCGAGATTATGATAAGATGGGGGGGGGGATGGAAAAATTTAGTGTATTATTATTTGCTTGACTTTTGTTCATATGTGATACTGGTCCCGGCGGACCATTATCAGATCAAAGTTTATCGACCATTATTAAGTCCCAACGATGCTCCCAGTGTTGGCAGACGGAACGTCACTTAGAGACTGTCGGGCAGTCGACACAAGCACCAGTTATTGATCAGTCCAAATCCACGCCAATGCCGATCCAACAACCATCTAATCAAATCAAGCTCACTAATGTGTCGCTTGTTCGCATGCGAAAGGGTAATCTGCTGTCAAATTTGGCCTGCACTTGGTTCAACCCCATTGAAGTCCACTAACACCTGCCACATCTAGGCAAGCGGCGCTTCGAGCTGGCATGCTATCAAAACAAAGTGCAAGATTGGAGATCTGGAGTGTACGTGACTACGCTCGTTTATAGATTCGATGCTTGACGCAGCCGGCGCAACTAACTCGTTGCAGAGAGACCGATCTCGACGAAGTCCTCCAGATTCACAGCGTGTTTTTAAACGTTTCCAAGGGCCAAGTCGCCCCTAACGAAGACCTCAAGGCCAGTTTCGGCACAACAGACACAGACAAAATTATCCTCGAGATACTCAAGAAGGGCGAGCTCCAGGTCGGCGAGAAGGAGCGACAGGCGAAGCTGCAGCAGCAACATGCGACCGTCATCGAGCTCGTGACGTCTAAATGCGTCAACCCGAGCACTAAAAGGCCGTACCCCACGACGATCATAGAGAAAGCACTCGCCGAGCTCGGCATAAATATCACTTCGAATAAGAGTGCCAAGGCCCAGGCGTTAGATGTCATCAAACAGCTGATCGCAAAGCAGATTATTCCCATTGCCAGGGCCCGCATGCGGGTGCGACTGTCGGCAAATGCCAAAGAAGCAAAGAAATACAGAGACACCGTCGTTGCCTTAATAGAACAAATAGAAGACGAAGATTGGTCTCAGGATTGGGAATGTGTGGGATTCATCGAGCCAGGCAAGTACCGCGAAATTGGCGATCTCCTACGGAACGAGAGCAAAGGGCGTGCGAACATAGAAGTGCTTGATATGGCAGTTATTCAAGAGGGCGAGGAGGCGTTGTGAAGAGTTTATCAATGAATATTCTAGCCAATAACACACCGCCCAGATTTCCTCCTATGATATTATAAATCACTACTTTATTAAGGTCACATCGAGACACAGCGCGACGTCGTGAGTGGGCATCGCGTGTTATGGATAAGATCGTAGGTATCGTACGGATGGCCATATCGTACTTGATAATTCAACAATGTCAAAATAAATAACATACGGCGCGTTCGACGGAATACGTAAACTACACCGCGTAGTGATTCGAGATTCTTTTGCTAAGTTACCCGGCAAATTGTCGAGGGTTTAACGCGGGTCTCAAAAGCGTGGGTCGTGACTGCTTTCCCTTCGTAGGGTTCCTACCCTCCCTGAAGCCCTTCTCGGAGACCCACCACACAATCGCGCACGCAGACAGGTCAACCAAATTTCACGTACTTGGCTTGCTATTGAGGATCACCTACCAACTGCATTTCATCGGTCAACAACATCGCAAAAATGGTATGTTCGCATGGCATCGTATTAGGGAAATGTTGTATCTAATGACATGTTATTTAGTCGTTCGTTGTCTCAGAAAAGGGGAACTTCCAGCACATCTTGCGGTATGTCGTATTTCATTAACCCGAGTTAACGCGACTTCGATTTTGCACTTCTATGTGCGTTATCATATGCGGACTATTTGCGGAGGACGGTTTGATTTACAGAACCGATTGTGCTGATGCCATGGATATAGTCTCCTCAACACCAACGTTGATGGCAAGATCAAGATTATGTACGCTCTGACCTTGATCAAGGTATGTTCAGATGACAGACGATTGCTGTAGATATGATGATGATGCTAATTGCGTGCTAGGGTGTTGGTCGCCGTTACTCCAACCTTGTTTGCAAGAAGGCCGATGTTGATTTGAGCAAGAGGTAATACTGAAATCTTGAAAATATTACAGGTCGAAGCATATTGCTAACAGTCAATGCAGAGCCGGTGAGCTTACTGTCGAAGAGCTTGAGCGAATCGTCACCATCATCCAGAACCCGACCCAGTACAAGATTCCCGCCTGGTTCCTTAACCGTCAGCGCGACTTTGTCGACGGCAAGGACTCCCAGGTTCTCGCTAACCAGCTTGACTCCAAGCTCCGTGACGATCTCGAGAGACTGAAGAAGATCCGCGTCCACAGAGGTCTGCGACACTACTGGGGTCTTCGTGTCAGAGGTCAGCACACCAAAACTACCGGCAGACGGGGCAAGACTGTCGGTGTCAGCAAGAAGAAATAAACGACCAGCAAGCGTGTTTTTGTATTATGGAAAAATGGGCATTTTCGTTTTGTTTGTTTTATTCCTTGTATCTAAAAGATTTGATGTCATTATATAGCCGATGATGGATTAATTAAAGCTAGGCGTACTATGCACGCTTTGATACTCTTGGCTGCCACAGATCTCTTTATTGTACACTTATAGCGCCGATGGCGTAACTTTATCCCCGACTTCGGGATAGACATCATACCTTCTCTGGGTCGTGATCGGGATACCACTCCGGACCTCCTCAATCCTTCCTGGCTCCAACTGTGCGTACACAATCTCCTCGCCTTCTTTGGCCTGCGCCAGGATTATCGCATTAGGGTCCACAACCATCGAGCTGCCATACGCATGATACCCAGCACTCAAATCTCTCGCTGGCGAGCACATGAGCACGTAAATCTGATTATCCACCGCTCGTGCCCGACCGAGCAAGTCCCAGTGCAGCGGTCCCGTCGTTGTATTAAACGCGCCAGGATAAATCATAGCAAACACGCCTTCCTTCCTCGCGGCAATCGACGCCAACTCGGGAAACCTGATATCGTAGCAAATCGCGAGCCCGACCTTACCGTACGGCGGAATATCAAACACGGTCACCTTGTCGCCGCCGGTCAGGACCTCGGACTCCTTGAACAGGATCTTGCCTGGGATGTCGATGTCGAACAGATGCACTTTGCGGTGCTTCGCGATTAGTTCTCCCGACGGCGAGAAACTCAGACTCGTGTTGAACAGCTTGCCAGCGTCGTCACGCTCGGGGATAGACCCGCCGATGAGATAGGTCGCTGTTTCTCTGGCCAGCGCCGATAGGAATGACGTGGTCTCGCCGGACGGAATGGACTCGGCGTACTGCGGAAACGCGGCGACCGAATATGGTGAGTTAAAGCATTCTGTAGCACGATTTCCATGAGTATTTCCATTCACGATAGAGAACACTGTGTTTCGGACTTGCCTGGAAGCACGATCAATTGAGCGCCATTCGAAGCTGCCGCCAGAACGTGCTCTTTGACTCGGGTCAAATTTCGACCTTTGTCCGCTGTAGCGGCGAGTTGCACCAAAGCTATCTTCAAAGATTTGGAAAGCAATTGAGGCATTTTGATCGTAATGGACTATGGCTTCCAACGTCAAGCTCAACCCGTTGTATTAGACGGCACCAGACCCAACGTTTTGACAACGCCGACCATCTGGCCAATCCTGCCGAATCATTGCATCAATAACTCCCCTCTTGTCGCGTTGGTGGTAAAATGAATCTCAGTCTGAGATAGACTCCCCTCCTGCCAAGGCATTCCCATGCCTTATTAGAAGGCATCGCGAAACGGGACCGAGAGGCTTGGTTCTCGCCATCTTGGACCGAATCCTCCGACGCCGTCTGTACGTTTGTAACTTATTTACTTTATACTATATATACACATATAATGCACTGAATAACATCCTTTCCGTATAATCTATACCCCACCTTCATTCTCATGCCCTCGTCATATTTAACAATTCGGGTGTCTCAACCTTCGACTGGCTCTGGGCTGATGTCGTCCGATGCAGGAAGATCCGCGGCCGGGGTGGCGGGCATAGTACCCGGTAACGACCCTGGTAAGGAGTCCAAAGTCGTCGGCGGCAAGAACCGCTGAAGTCGCTTCCACGTCTGATCCCACAGCTCAAGCCGTTTCTCATCTCCTTCAGCCTTCTCGGGCTGAACAAGGTAGCCAGACGAACTCATTACAAGCAACACATTCTTAAGAGACTCAGCAACAGCTTCCTCCAGGTTATCCCGTGGACTGCTGTTCATCAAACGGTCCATCATGTCTAATATCTGCAACCACAAATCCAGCATGCCGTCCCATCCAGACAACCTCTCTAAATAATATAGGAACACCTTGCACAGCAAGGACGAAGCCTGCAATCTAGTCTCGCCCATTCCGCGCGGATCCGATTGATATACTTCTGGCCGCAAAAGACCAGACACCAGTGGGAACAATACTGTGCCGAAAATTGCGGTCCATTCGAAATCGTCGTAAGTCGCGGACAGCTCGGGAGAAAGAAGAGTTCGCTGCAAAGATCCGAAAGCTTGCTGTCTGACCTCCCTGCATGCATTTAAGCACTGAAGCAATAGTCCATCTAATATCGGGAACCAGAATGTAGTCCAGCCTTCATATGCAATTAGCGAATAATGCCCTTCGACAAGCGGTCCGTGTACATACCGTCGTTACGTTCAAGTTTTAGCTCCGTAATAAGATCCGTCACTTGACTTCGGAATGCATTAATCATCTTCACGGCCTTGACTGCCCGCTCGACGACATCTGCATACGGTCTCTGCATTCCCGGGTAAGTGCCAGCTGCAACGGCAGCATTAACTTCTGCCGCGGTCATTCGCTTGCCATTGATCACTTTGCTACCTCTTAAGCTCTCATCACTGGCATTCTTATTACTGGTTCCGCTGACTGAACCCTTCAAAGTGCTATAATTCCGGCGATCAACACCTGGGGCCACGCCTCGTGGACCAGCTGAGCTTCCGCGTGTCTGTAAATTAGCGCTGGCAGCCAGATTGGTTATCGGAGGTGTAGACGACCGACCTAAGCGACGAATAGACCCCGCCCGATCATGGCGCTGCTCCCATTCGCTGCCTACGCTTCCAGAACTTGCAAACGCACCAAGGAGATCAATCACAGCCTGAAAATTGGCGCTGTTATGAATTAGGCGTAATTTCGTGCTGTCCTTCTCATTCTTGAGTTGAAATTCACCGTCGCTGTCCGGTATGCCGGTTATCTCCTCGACAACTTCGAAAATTATAGACGCCGCCTCGGCATTCTCCAGCAAAGATTCCAATGCTTTCCAAAACGCTTGTTCAGGCGCATCCAGTAAGTTAATTTTTATATCATCTGGACAGCTCCGGAAGCAACAGACAATGCCAGTGGCAGCAATTGGACCGGTCTCCTTGAGAATATCATTGTCGACCGCGGCGGCAGATAAGAATATTTCCGCAAGCAAGTTCTTGATACCCACCAGTTTCTGTTCACTTGGAATAGTGATGTACTCATTGATAACGCGTCGCAAAATCGCCAGCATGTAGCAGATTACTCGGCCAATGACTACCGGGTAGACGTTGTCTGCGTTGGCCAAAATTGCTTTGAACGTGTCCATTAGCTTGGGCCGTAGCTTTTCCAAGCATTCGGG
Organism: Lipomyces orientalis; assembly: GCA_030568275.1. Lineage (NCBI taxonomy): Eukaryota > Fungi > Ascomycota > Lipomycetes > Lipomycetales > Lipomycetaceae > Lipomyces > Lipomyces orientalis. The sequence goes on from JAJLTP010000027.1 coordinate 184,610, forward strand.
GTCCTTCAGCACGAGACACGTGGCCATCTCGAGAACGTATATGCTCAATGGAGCGAATGACGGGAGGTTCTGTTTATCCACTGAACCATTGACAGATAATGTAGACGACGGTGGTGTTACCGATAGGCCGCTCTGACCCCCATTTAACGGCGTATCATTATCAAATTCATTTCGTAACGAGAGGAACGGTTTTCGCTGTTGCAGTAGCATTGCCTCCTCCAATAGGGACTGCAGCATGTATTGCACTTTGACAGAATCGAGCGCCGAAATATTGTCAAAAATCTCGCTCAAGTTACACGAATTAACACAATCAACGGTACACAAGGTGCTTTCGAGTTCCTCATCCGACGGTTCTGGAGGTCCATCCACTGCATAACTAGACAGGTACGATGACAATGTTGAAAAGATACTGCTATCCTTCGGATCATTTCGCTTGATCACATTTCCAGGAGTCACCATCGGGATCGCTGGTACGTCTAGTTTGTCTTGCAGTTCGGAGAAGTATGGAGATATGAGTGAATTGGCAAATAAGTTGAGCCATATAAGGATTATTTCTCGCCACCCTGATCGAACCAGGTGTTCGTTTCCGCGCACAACGCGGAAAAGAACAACAGTGGCCAATTGAGCTTTGTAGTTTTTGCCGAATCTGACTGAAAGATCGCTGACTGTGATACTGCTGCCATCCACCTGTATCTCTGTTGAATCCGCACTACTGGTAGCAGATGGTTCAAGTGTCAATGTAGAAATTTTCGACAAGCAAAGGATGATATGGTCCAGCACGTCCGAGATGTTATATCTCGTAGCTATCCGCGCACAGTGGTCGAATCCTGTAATCACACGCATGAAGACCATGTCATCCGTCGCGGAAGTAAACACGTATGCAAGAGTCGCCACTATTGGCTTCCAAGTTGCACGAAACATCTGCGCATCGTAAATGCTTGTGTCCTCGCATACGAGCAGCTCGCCAGAAGAGTTAGCCTTTTGAAGGAGCTCTTTCCAGGCGTAATCAAAGCCAGCTTGATTATTGTGTTCTTCTGGCATGATAATCTCGTGCATCTTAACCGCGTTGTAAATAGCCTCCAAATACTCCGGTAAAAAATCCTCATTATTGTTGACTTTCCTCAGATTGTGTTTGTACTGGTCTAGAGTCATTCTGTTCCGAACTTGCGGATTGTGAAGATCAGTGTTGAGCATAATCACCGAATAACTGAGCACAAAGGCTGCATCTTTGTTGACGACCTCTTTTGGCCCAAACTCGCAATATCTTTCTGAAAACTTCTCCACAATTCGTTCGATCTGCTGACTCTCTCCGGGCAATCTAAAACTCTCGAGCAGTTCCCGCAACCCTTTGTCAATTCGCTTGTCCTTAAAATCAAAGCTATCTATAAAACAGTCCAGGATGTCTTTATTAGAAGGCTTGGCCAAAAATTCTCCAAGAAGCTTCTTGCTGATTCGGGATGTGTTCCTCAGGAATGTCGAGATCGATTTTGGATTGGACGCGTCATCGATAATACCATTCTCCACCAAAAACTGTATTCCTTTCTGGGGATCGTCGTTAAATCTTGACGTGCCTTGAATGATTAATTGCTTTTTATCTCGCTGTTCCATGAGCTGCACAACAGTAGGATAATTTGGCTTTGTCGTCGATGGCATATCAAGACGGTCAGCAAGGAAAGACACGTAGGAAAGCAGTGCATCGAGACATAGCGGCGGAACGTTGGGAGTTGACCACGCAGCGGCATCCGGAAAAGCGTTCTAAACTTGTTAGTTCGTCCGTAAGAAGATTTAGAACAAAATTACCCACCCTGCTCAGCAAGCCAATCAGGTCTTCACATAGGTCGGCTCTATCGACATCGCAGTCATAGTTGACAAACAAGTCAACCATAAAACTAGGTATCCGTGTGAGCCCGCTCAGGCATTCCACCATGGTCTCTCTAGCGTCTGGACCCCGCTGTCCGCCTTCCATACCCAACCTTTGGCGCTCCTTGACTGGCACTGGAGTACTCGTACCGGATGAGCTTCCAGCGGTGACTGATGAAGGTGACCTCAACAGAACCTTTGGCGTCAGTGGCACGCCCTCATATAGTATTGGATCCACACCTGGCTCCTTCGGAATATCAGCCCGCAAATGAAGACAAGAAATCATGTAGGAGAGTAGAAGTTCTTGTTGAAGTTTGAGGTGAGGCCGCATAGTGTGCAAAATTGTAGAAGAAACACGCAAAGAAGTCTGCAATATCTGTGGTGAATCATATCTCAGTAATTGGAACAAATGACGGCAAAGGTCATCGACAGCCAAACTCCGTAGTGATGCATGAGAGGCAATCGTCAGTCCTGCAACTTCAAAAGCGACGTCAATGATCCTTAGAGCCATAACGCGCATTGGATCGGTATGCTGTCTATCGTGAGGGTCTAACAGAGAAATAAGCACACGTAAAAGCTCTCGAATAGACGGTAAACCATATGGTTTCAGATCAACGTCTGCATATGAATTGTCTGGTGGTGCTTGGACAGAAGCTGGCGTGAACTCTGATGTGGCGGGATTCGGTGACTCCATACTGGGTGTGCTATTTGGCTCGGCCGTTGCTGGTTCGCCCATTTGCACGCTGCCGATATTGCTACTACTTGTACTAGTCATGGCTTCTATAGTTGACGAATTCGCCTCCGGTTCAATCTGTTTCAGCAATTCGAATGCTCTCTGACACATTGTCACCATTGACATTTCTGCCGATCGGCGAAGCATTTCGCTTAATCGCATTTGGCAGCACATGCTCAGTCCAGTCTCCATCATTTCACACACACTTTCATCAGAAAGCAGATCACCACCAATCCCACACATCATACATTCCATAAGTCTGAGGATACGAAGAAGAACCACTTCGTCCTGTGCTGAGTCTGATGCTTCAAATCTACAGTGAGTAATAGCTGACGACAGTAATTGCATAGCTAGAGGTAGGCGCGGCGATGATAGCGAAATAATTCGATAAGAAAAGAATTTGGTGATGGCATTTAGTGCTAAAGACGTGATCGGCCCCGTGATAGACGATGATCGAATAACTTGTAGGAAAGGATGGAAAAGTGACGGAGTATCGAATGTACCGATATCTGAAGATATTTATGCGCATTAGAACATAATTTGAAACCGAGTAAGGTCTAGTTTACTTACCTCGACATTCAGCCAGGTCAGCTCTTAGTTTGGAGAATCCTGCCATGAGTGGATTGTCCTAGCCATATGTTAGCAACTGGACACACGACCACACCTCAAGCTAGTGCGAGCCAATCTCACCAATCTCACCTGCGTTGTCCTCGTCCTTTTCGTGCGTAATCCCAGTCTTGATATTAAACTGAGATCTTCTCCTGCATCAGGCGCAGAGTCCGCGGGACTACCGGTGCCGAGGATGGCTGACACGCCGGACTGAGCCCATCGCGCATTCTTGCGCATAGCTGATGTAATTGTGATGCACTCATTGATTATCAGTGATATCGGATTAATTGCAATGGAGCAAGACTGAGTAAGAGATGATGACCTAGGAGGAATAGATAGCAACAACTGCGCCGTAGCAGCAGTTGATGAAGTCGACTCCATAGACCGATATCTTGATCTGTCGCCTATTTGGAGACCCACCACAGAACGATTACTTCGCCTTTAAGGGGAGCTATCGATATTGCTTTTTGCCACTCCTAGGAACCAAGCTTTCGATGCTGGGAAGACAGAGACGCGCTGCTGACGTTGAGCACCGAAGGTGGAAATAGTTCGACGTGTCTGATGAAAGGTGTAGTGAGCACGTAGGGTTTACGAGGAAATGTTGAACGCCGGGAGGTTCAGCGTCACGCCCAGGATTGTCTGTTTACTTATGCTACGGCCACCGCAAAGATACATTGCTCGACTGTTTAAAGATGAGGTTAATGAAATATACTCTTTGGCTATTTGCAGATTTTTATTTATTATTTATTACTGGAGCGTAGTCTATATCGCCACTTATCACGACACCTTGCTCTGTTACAGATTTGGACACACGTGAACCCGCCAGGAGCAGAAAGTTACCAGGCTCAAAATGCGTAATTGGCGTACCACGTGCGGCAACTGGCGCTGTAGATAACCAAAATAAAGCACTCCACAGGTTCGAACGCGGTATATTCCTTCTCCGTCAATCCAATTTGGTCCATCCGCATTATAGTCTGTAGTACCTTGACGAAGACGTTCAATATGGCTGTCGCTTTTGATAAAGTCCTCCTTTTCGGAGACTCGATTACCCAGTATGCCTATAATCAAGATAATGGATTTTGCTTCGGTCCAGCAATGCAAAATGGTAAGAGCGAATACCACTGCAAGGCAACACTATGAACAATCAACCTGACACGACAACCAGCTTATTGCCGAAAGTTTGATGTCATTCAACGTGGGTTTGGTGGCTACAACTCCGACCATGCTGTGATCATGGTTGATAAGATAATTGAGCAAGAAACGACGCCGACGTCCAAGATCAAGCTGATGGTAGTCATTACCCACTATGGAACCAACGAAGCTTTGCTAACCAATTTGATTAGGTTGTGTTCTTTGGCACCAATGATTCGGTTGTTCCTGAAGCCGCCCAACATGTTCCCATTCTCAGATACAAAGACAATCTGCGAAAAATAGTGTGCAGTGCAGAGAAAGCCGGAGCCAAAATTGTCATCGTCGGAGCGGGCCCATACAACCACCATCAGTGGGTCATCGGAAGGGAAGATCGCGCCATTGAACGAACCACTCTCCGGGCTCGCGAATACTGTGACGCCGCTATTGAGGTCGCCAAGGAATTGAATGTGCCCGTGGTTCCCCTCTGGTATCTTATAATGGCGGACCTCGGTTGGAAGGAAGGCGACCCTGTACATGGCCTTGCAGAGCTTCCAGCCGAAAATCCACTCACATCCTACCTTAACGATGGTCAGTATCCACTTGCGTACTTCCCATAGCTATAATTACTGAATCCGAGTTAGGACTGCATTATCTTGGCAAGGCCTACAGAGTGGAGTTCAATAACGTCATCGCGGTTATCCAAAAGTCGTACCCAGAGCTCGACCCCGCCACTCTCCCGCAAAAGCTATTAGCCTGGGATAAGATTTCTTCGCTAGACGTCTTAGAAGCATCGTTAGAATAGATATTTGTGATAGATATTAGACATTACCTGATGTACCTGGTTCATTTGCATCTGTGGAGTTTATACTAAACTGCGATGTTTGGACTTGGTTCTCTACTAGAACATAATTTACGGGGTTCCTTCTTAGCTAGGTCTACTTGTATACCTGTGCCTATCAACGATATCTTCCAGCCAAAATTAAAGCTATGGCAATCGATGAACCTTGTCAGTAAGATATTACATTGCACTATTTGCCCGCAACTGAATTATATCAATTGAGACTTCATAATTTTTCTCAAATAATGTGTATAGCTACACTTCGTTATTGTCTAGAGGATTACAGACCGCTCGAAGCGCAAGTAATTGTCAGTTAGAGGAAGTTACGTCCTTGGGCTTGTCTGTTCCTACCAGAGTTTGCCTTTCATATGAGCTCCGCGCGGCTGAAGTACTCCTGCAAACGACATGGCAGAAACACCAAACAACCATTCGCGGGATGCAGGGACTTAACGGGAAAAAAGGATATACAATAGGCTCATTTAGGGTAATTCTGCTAAAACTTTACAAACCGCCAATTTCGCGTTTTGGAGGCAAGCCCCTAATCACGATGAGACCCTTGCCCTCGCTCCCGGATGATAGTTAACAGGTTAGGGTTTAGCTTGTGCTTGCTGTAACTTTAGGGTGCTTTTCTGCTACGTTAAGGAACTTTGTGGCAAAATATCTCTATTTCGCGTTGTTCATTAATTTATATATTTACTTTCGTTGGCGTTTGGCGCACACAGAAAACTGAATACAGAAAGTGTGAATACCAAAACGGCCGGTTATTTTTCTATTGCAGTGAGCACTACAACCGCGCATCTCGATTGGGGATGATATTATGCATTTGATTAGGTGCTATATTTTGGTATCACTATGTCTGTGTGTGTA